>QNQO01009784.1:0-40114 GCA_003290165.1 Berberis thunbergii
TAACAATAAATAATTATTGTTTCAAAAATTCAATTGAAATTTGTGTTTTAAAATCTTGTTTTGTTTGACAACTAGTATTTTTCGAAATTCAGTCAACTTTCTTACCTTCCGTATCTCGGGACGAGATTTCATTTAACGTGTGTATAATGTAACACCCCTCAATTTCATAAAACTATTTTATTTTATTTTGAATTAAATAAAATATGGTTACATTTAATTGAATGTGAATTTTGAAATTAGGGTTTTATTTGGTTAGTTAAAGGGCGGATGCTCTCAGAATGTTAGTGGGGGCGAATAGCCACCCACCCTATAAGGAGAAAACCCTCTTTCTTTCTATTTCTTTCTTCTTTTCTCCTTCTTCCTTCATCTTTTCCTTGTGTTTTCTTCATGATGGCGGCACTGAAAATGGTGGTTTTGATGGGGTGAGTCCGAATTCTGAGGATTTTGTTAGCATGGGTTCTTATTCTTCTTCTACTACTGATGGTTCTCTCTCTAGATTTATCAATCCATATGGGATAACATCCAGGTTTGGAACAAAATCTGATGCCTCTTCGGACAAGCTATCAGAGTTTGGGACTGCTCGTGATTATCATGATTCTGTTTTATTTAATAACATGTATTGGTTTGATGAGAACGATGGGGATTACCTTAGATATCCATCTCTTGAAGGGTCCCTTCCGACTTCCTTACTTGTACAACAAGTGAAGACAACTTTGTGACAACCTTGGAAACAGAGGATCCATACGAGGAACCATCTGGTTTAAATTTTGCATCAGAAGGTTTCCATTCTATGACTAGTATTGGATGCTTAGACAAGCCATGTCTTCTTAGCGATACATCTATTGATAATGTTGATGACGCCCCAGTTAAAGATTGTAATCATTGGGATGAGATGGTCCAACTTGAACAAAGCAGTGAAGCAGAGCTAGAGGGTCATGGTCGGAAATGCCATTGTTCTCCTCCTCAGTATGATAGTGGCACTGCATTAGAGGAGTTCCATGGAAAGAATTATGAGGATTTGCAACTGCTGGATAACATGATAGAACCCAGTATGACTGTAACTCAGTCAAAACGTGTTGGTGAGGTCCCTTCTGAATTCAATTTTGAATCTGTTTCGGTAAATACAATGAGTGGGAGTTCGATCCACAATGTAAAGAGGAAGTCTATGGGGGTGAATGATTCTAGGAAAGATCGCCCGGGGAGTAGTTGTGGAAGCAGCAGTAGTGGTTGCTATTCGAGAAATTTCAGTGAGGAAGATGAAAAAGATGGGTGTTTGGATGATTGGGAGAAATCACAGGCGGCAGGGTGATGGGAAATAGCGTTGGCTGCGCAATCCTTTGCGATTTGCAATTTCAGTGAGTTTTCTTCATACTCCTTTTATATATATATATTTTTATGAAGTTGAGAATTTTGGGAGTGTTAATTATATATGAAATTGTAAGCTCGTTCTTCTATCTCATCTCGCCCCCTTTGTTCTTCGATCGCAAAGATTGCCCTGTTGTTGTTCAATTGTATGTTAAGTGTTTGATGGAATGCCTCAATGAAACAACACCCCATTATTGGTATATCAAAGTGATACCCATGTTACCAAATTGTAGATACTGTTGTTGTTCCACATGGAGGGTTAGTTCGGGTTTTGTGTAGGTTTGGGTTTTTGAAAGTGGAGCTAATAGGCAGTCTATGGTTTTGTGCTTTTGGATGTTGCTTGTAGAGTTGGAGGATTGGTTCTTCATATATAGTCAAAATAGGATGCTTTTTAGTTTATCTAAAATGTTACAGAAATCTTGAGGTGACAGTGACGTAATATTTATGATCATATCATGCCACTATTGTTTGCATAACTGACTTCCTGTTGAGCATATGTCTATGCAACAAAAGTATGCAGCCTATATTATTGTTTATGTGTCCTATAAGCTTGGCTACACAATGTAATTTGTAATTGAATTGGTGCTCCAATTGTGGCGTAGACTAATGTACCTCATGGTAGAAACAGTTAAACACTTAAACACTTAAACAAAAAGGTTGAGGGGGTAGTGTACATGCACATTTATAATCTTAATATTGTTGAAGATTATGGCTTGTGGCGTTAGATAAACTGATTTAACAAAGATTTTCATAATGAATTAGAAAGCAAGTTGTTGTAAGACAGCTTTGTTGTCACACTCCGTCATTAAGCAAACGTCTTGTAGTTGGACTGATTTTGTGTAGGTTTCGACAAGGGTTTTGATTTCGGTTTTGAGTAAGTACAGTATCATGAGCTTTCATGTTTGTGTTGAAATTGTCTTTTTGGAGATTGCAAGTTTTGGGTTTTGGATAGTTGTTTGTAAAAGGTATTTTTTCCCCTTCTTAGTTAGACCTGACATAGTTTGGCAAACCATGCTAGCTTATTGTTTCGGGCATTATTTGGGTACTTTAGGACAAGATTAAGTAGAATAAGAGGAAATTAGATTGGTGGGCTTGAAACTGCAAATAATTATTAGTGAGTTTAGGTATAATTTTTGGATTTTGATTCTGGGTTTGGGTTTGATTAGTGGCAAAACTGGGTGCTCTTGATATCAAGTTGGTTGCTCTTCTTCTATTTTGTTTCTATTATGTGCATTTTTACACAAACAAGGGTGAAGTTCTACTTAATAAGGGAAACTTAGGTTCAAGGCTTTTGTTAAATACAGGGAAGAATACTATGGAAAATACTTGTAATACATTTGAATAGTTTATATTTTTGGTTTCTTAGGAAGATAATATAATTCATGTTTGGGGTAACCCATGTTTACCATTTTATTGATTGGGTGTGACTTTGTTTGGTTGGTGTTTGAATGGTTGATGAATATTAATGCATTGTGATAAATTTGGAGATTTGTATGCATATTGACTTGTTTATGCATTATGAAAAATTTGGATATTTGAATCAAGGAGTGGCTTGATTGCCATATTGTTACATAGCATGATTAATGAATATGTTATGTTTTCCCCAAAAATGTGGGTGAATAGATTGTGAATCAATTAATGTATGACAAAATGTCATTGTGGAAGAATTCTAAATTATGAAAATAAATGATATTGATAAACCTGGATTTTGGAAAATATAACCACTTGGACTTGTATCACTTAGAACTACCACATCTCTTTTGTTTATATTTCCCCTTTCTTACTAGAGAAACTAAATGACCAGTGGGCCGTCTTGCGGAGTTTGGGGCACCAATTTCTTACTAGAGAAACTAAATAACCTTCGGGTTATCTTGCGGAAATGTGGTGAATTTGAATGCCTAAATAGGCTTTGATATTTATCCGTAAAAAAATGTGTCGTGAGTTTATGCGCATTGATAGCCCAAGGGTGGCTTTTGGTACTCATAAGTTAGGGGGTATCCGCGGATGTATGTCTGTATGTGATGTCCCTACTTGGGGTATGGATGACGGAGTAGTCCTCCTTTATATGAGATAGGCTATACGGACATGTATGTTCGGCACGGAGGTGGTGCGAATGTGTATCGTCTAAGTGATCAATCAATTAAAAAGATGAACCTTAATTCAAATAAAAAGAATAAATGACGTTGCATTGCTTCTAATTCTTTTTAATGCAGGATGCAAGTTCACTAATATTCTGCAGGTCCGACTTGCCCATAGGTCACTCCTATAGGGTAGTACAGGTAAATGCATACTTTACATATTAGGATGATGATATGATTGCCTCGTTTGAGGAACTAAATTCTTTGGACTGTGTTTTCTTGCATCACACCTTTGCCTCGTTGAGGAACTACCTATTGGTGTGATGGTTTGTTGTTTGTGTTTCACTTGATGTTTATCACGTGCGATTTTATTGATTTTTTTGGATGAAGATTTCTCCACACCCAGCTTTATTACTGACCCAAGTGAGCTTTTGCTTCTTGGGGTACATTCCTTTGGGAATGTAGCGATTAGCTTTTCAGGTTTGAGACTTTGAGGCAGCGTTACGGGAGTTCCGCTAGTTGCGAGCGACGTCAGTTTTTCATGGTTTAGAGCTTTATTATAAATTTTAGTTTTGTCCTATTTTTCTATACTATATTTTTGTCATTGCTGCTAAATGCTTCTGTTGTTATTGAATTTCACGTCCTGAGTTTTGGGAAAACGGATAATCCTACATGGATTTTAGGATTTCGTTTTTTCTCAAAAATCGGGGCGTGACAGTTTGGTATCAGAGCATTTGGTTAGCCTAGGCTGGGGCTGTGATACACAATGTATGCCTTGTATGTCATTCATGGCGTTAAATCCCAATTTCAACTAAAAGCAAGCATTCAACTAACAATAATCTTTGATCCACACTAAGAAGAAGCAAGCAATTCAACTAAAAATAACCAAAACCCTAATTACCAACTGATAATAACCTCTAATACAAGGAACCCAAGGATCTAAAAGGGAAACCTACATGATTTCTCTAGCAATTCAATGATTACATTCACTCCCAAAAAACCAAGAGCACTATCTCAACTCTTATTTTGTTGATATTAGCTCATTTTTTTATAAACTAAAATTGTGAACTGTAATGAAGAGAACGAGTATTTGTGAACTGTAACCTAGAGTACCATCTCAACACAGGCTTTAGAAGAATTGTGGCCAAGATCAAAAGAAACGGAAATTTGAATTTACAAGGGGACATTATATGGCTACAATATCATTGTAGAAGAAATATGGGAACAATGAAAAGTGGATCATGAATGTCATCGCAACACTGTCAAAAATCAACTATAAGAATATTTTGAATTGTGGCCTTAATACCCCTTAGGGTATATTTATTGCCCCAGGAAGGGGTAAATTGTGCCCTAATACCCCTTTCTCTACTACTCTAGGTCTTCCTTTCCCCTATCAATTGAACAAGAAACCATAAACACAAGAAGAATAGAAAGACTCGGTCGATTAGGGTTTGGCAAAAACGTACATTTGCCTTGTTGGAGATGTTTTGGGGAGAAGAACCCTAGTTAAATGAGGAAGCCTAGCAAGTGCCTTGTTGAGTTTTTAGGGTCAAAATTAAATCAACGTACTCGGAACGACGAAACTGTTCTTGTATGCTGAGGTCTTGAGGATCAAAGTAGCTTGATGAAATCTCTTGGTGTGCTTCTCGCAATTGTTGCAATGAAAGCCTTTTTTTTTTTTTTTTTTTTTTCTCTGGGGTGTTTTGGGAGGGGAGATGAGATCGCTTATTCTCTATTTTCTTGTATGGGGAAGGGAGAAAATAAAAGAAGGGTGGAGGGGTGTTAACATTAGTTAACAGAGAGCATTAGGTTTTGTTTTTGTTTTGGTTTTGGCAGTCTCCCTCCTCACACGTGCTAGAGGAGCACGTTCTGCTGCTAGGCCCTGGCTCTCTAGACTTGTTGTATTAATAATACAAGATAAAAATGAATTGCACTTACTTAAAGGGCATTGGGAGTTTAGTGACAAAAAATGGTTTTACTTAATCCAAGAGGACCACCTTAGTTTTTATTGTAAATTAATAACCATATTAAATTTATAGAATTATTTTAAATTCGTTTGAGCTCCGTTGAGTTGAAATTTTCAAAAAAAATTACAGATTAACACTAA
This sequence comes from Berberis thunbergii, assembly GCA_003290165.1. NCBI lineage: Eukaryota > Viridiplantae > Streptophyta > Magnoliopsida > Ranunculales > Berberidaceae > Berberis > Berberis thunbergii. The sequence goes on from QNQO01009784.1 coordinate 5,551, forward strand.
AAACAATGCGCCTAAGTTTCAGACATTTGACACAATTCCTTGAGATATGTGTCTAGGTATCTGCCATTAATATCTTGATTAAACGGCTTTGTGAGTGTTTAAGGACCACCCGCAAACAGGTGGTTTTGGACAATGGTCGTTGTTGCGCCTGGCGGCCTCTTGTGTCGCACCAAGGTGGGCCCTGCACTCCCTTCATGATATTAATGGAGAAATCTATTTATCCCACTTAGCACAAATCTCGACGCACACAATGTCGAAATAAGCTAAATTTTTTTTTATACATTGTGTATATTAGGGGTGGGCATCCCATCCCACGATCTCAATCCCGTCCCGTCCCGAGTTTTTCGAGTCCTATAGGGATTGATCAATCTCATCCCGATCCCGGTCCCCTGATCTAGAGTGGAGAGATCGAGATAAGATTTTCAATCCCGCCCCATTTCGTCCTATCCCAAACCGATTTTTTTTAATTTTATATGAAATATGTAGTATGAAACTATTTGTTGACATGACTTTTATTTGTTGTTTTTATTTATTTATTTGACTATTTTATTTCACAAGCTTCCATTTAACTCACATAAATAATAAATCTAACTCAAACCCTCTTTTTTTTTTTTTTTTTTTTTCCTTCCTAATTCTTGACAACAACATGTGTGCTCCTCGTAGTTTTTTAAATGACAACCCATTGATAATTTTCATTAGCAATGTACAAAAAAAATGACTATCTTCCATAGTGGTTCTAAAAAAAATGAGTAAAGCTAATGAAATAGGGAAATAATATCAATGGTTTAAATTTATATAGTTATTCTTAGAGTCGTGTGTATGGTAAAATCTAAAATTTTCAATTTTGCATGTTAAATTTTTAATCCAAAATTTAGTACATGTTCATCCCCGTCTCATCTCGTCCCCGTCCCGAACCCGTTGGATGAGGTCCTATCTTGTCTCGTCCCAATCCCGAACAACGAAATGGATAGGATGAGGTCCATCCCGTCCCCGTGCCCACCCGTAATGTATATTATTGGTCTTTAATTTTTCTCAAAATTCAGCTCAAACGGATCTTAAATTATATTGTTTTCATTTAGTCATTTATATGTAGGGTCATTATTAAATTATAAAAACTTAGGAGGTTCCCCTAAGTCGAGCTAGTAAAAATATTTTAGCACACTAATATGCCAATACCTATTTTTTTTAAAGAAATATTCTAATTAAAATGAAGACCATTTACTTGGTTTTGTGTGTGGTGCGTTTTATATAGTTAAGTTACTGTTAAAAAAAAAAAAAAAAAAACAAGATGGCTACCATAGTAGACCCAGGATTTTGGTGGGGGGAGGGGTAATGCCAATATTTTTTTCCTTACTCAGAGGCCGATAATTCAATAACAAGTTTCTACTAACATCAAGTAGATACTCAAATGAGACAATAATATATTATGTTGCATTTATATTTGTTGTAAACATGATCTATTACTAACAATGGCATGGTAGAGAAATATCTAATTTTTGTAACAAAAATTGCCTCGATGAACAGTGCCTACATCCTTCATGAACAACTTTCATTTTTCGAAATCCCCTGTTTAATTCATAATCTTATAAACATTTGTTTAATTCATAATCTTATAAACATTTTTCAAGTAATTGTTATTCGGTTTTAGGGATACCATCAATGTAAATGAGATCAATTTGTCTATTTTCTCCCATTCGACATATTGGGTGTATCCGTATTTATAGAAGCTTTAATTTTCATGCTTATCCTAATTGCTGGTTCAGTTTATGCATGGCGAAAGGGGGCACTGGAATGGTCTTAGCTCCTGAATATTCAGACCATAAAAAGAAAAAACGAAGAAAAAATTACATTGAGACAGTTATGAATTCCATTGAGTTTCCGTTACTTGATCGAACAACCCAAAATTCAGTTATTTCAAGTACATCAAATGATTTTTCGAATTGGTCAAGACTCTCCAGTTTATGGCCGCTTCTCTATGGTACTAGTTGTTGCTTTATTGAATTTGCTCACGTTCGATTTTGATCGTTAAGGACTGGTACCAAGATCGAGTCTTAGGCAAGCGGACCTCATTTAACAGCCGGCACAATAACAACGAAAATGCTCATTCTTTAGTGAGCCCCCTCATTCACTTATCAATTCTTTTAGAAATGCTATTACCAAATTTGATATTTATCTAAATACAATTCCAATCTTGTCCTCACACCTCCATAAATTTTTTGTTATGTTGTTTGAAATGCTAATAACACAGAAATGCAATGGTAAGGTAGGAAGTGCATAACTGTCATTACAATTAAGCAAATATTCTGTTTTAAAATGACGCAATTACCCTAATTGACAAAGCTATTATTTTGTAATAATAGTAATTAGATACAATGGCTATTTCAAGAATGTTCTTATATGTTGTCATTGGTGACTTTCCTAATAGCTTTTTTTTCCCGTAAAGTACCACATTGTCCTGACACTTCAATTACATCATCTCCAGTTCAATGCCATGAAGGTTATTAATTAAACTATTATTTTCATTTTATTCCTAAATATGTTAGTTTAATTTCATTTAAAGCTTTCAACACTCTATAAATTGACAATACAACATTTGTAAACCTAGTGCACTTGAACTCGTGATCCAACCCAAGTCATTACTATTTATACCTATATGTGCACTTAACTCATGGACGTAAATAAAATGAAGGATAATGGTCATGTGAACATTTAAAAATAAAAATAAAATTATAAAATTGCTCGTGTAGGCTACTAGCATGAATTAATAAAAATGTTGAAACTCAAACTTGGGTCAATTGGAAAAACTATTAAATAACAAACCAATGTGCCAAGACATTACATTTAGACTTTGCTAAATGATCTTTTATTATATCTACTAGGGTGTGGATGTGTATTACATGCGTATATATTCAGTATTTTTTATTATATTTTTAAAAATTAAATAATAAGTAAAAATTAAAATTGTAAGAGTAAAATATTGTAATCGAAAATTACAATCTCACTATTGTAAGGGTTTATTTATAGTTTATATATAATTGAGAAGCTTAGGTATAATTTATTAATATTTAAGTGGGGTTATTTTTTATTTTAAATAATTACATTTAAGAGGATAAAATGATAAATATGTGTAAATATGAAAAAAATAAAATGTTATTTTTGAAACCTACAAATCAACGGGAAGACATGGGTACTATTCATCAAAACGTGCACACTTTATATATGGTACAGATATATTATATAATATTATTTTTAATTTTAGATAATGCTAGGTATATACTAAAATAAATGTGAAAAACCTAATTTGGTAATTAAACAGGGTGATGCAAGGGCGTTTGGACGCAACTTCTCCAAAAGTCATCTAACTCTTGATCGACGATTCATTGATTTCCTTAGCAAATTTGACTTATATTTTCAATATTGACCAAAAAGTTTGAATTATACTTTCCAACATTTTTTGTCGTAATTGCCCAAAAAGGTAGACTAATTTAGGCCTTTTTAATTAGTCTCCTCAATAGTTCTTCTCTTGTATTATGCACTCTTGTTCATTTGCAAATTTGACTTATATTTTCAATATTGACCAAAAGTTTGAATTATATGTCCAAAAAGGTAGATTAATTTAGGCCTTCTTAATTAGTCCCCTCATTATGTCGAAGTCCATACGACTTTTAAACATCACCTAAACCTCACAACATTGTATGTAGCCTCTCAAATGAACTGAAGAAGAGAGGGTTCAAACGTGGCTGTACATGAACCCTAAAACCCTAAAGAAAAAGAAGGGTAGGCAATTCAACCACCTTTTAATTTCTATTACTTGTCCTGTCTGAAACCATAAGATTGGAGACACTAATATCAATGATAGCTTGGTTGGATGAATAAGACTTTTGTAATTAACCCCACATATTGAGTTCTATAATGGAGGCATTAAGGGTGTGTTTGATTGCATGGAATCTCATGTCATGGAAATTCATGAAAGGACATCCATATTTTTTGCTAATTTGAGGTATCACTCCACATCAACCATTTGATTTTGTAATGAATGGTGAGAATGAAAGTCCCATGAACATGAGAATCACATGCTTTGGGGGATCAATGAGTAAAATTTCCATGTTCATGGGACTTTCATTCCCACCATTGATCACAAAATCAAATGGTGGATATGGAGTGATATATCAATTTAGCCTAAAATATAAGAATCCTCTAATGAATTTTCATGACATAGAATTCCATCCAACCAAACACACCCTAAAAGCATCTATAAATTTTAGAGAGCTGCAAAATTAGTGGTGTGGGTTGCCCCCACCAATTACTACGGGAGGGTCCAAAGCTCACCTCACCTCTCAGGTATTGGCTTTGGTCACTTTCTGCTCCCCACATTTGTTTTGGGCCTCAAGAGTGGAAACGTCTGCAAAAAGGTGCTTTGATAGCGAGCCCATCTTTGGTCCTTTTCGGGGCAGATACAAGTTACAACTATACAAACCCGCGTGGAGTCCGTGAGCGACTATTCAACAGTTGGTTTTTGTTGCACTTGCACGTGCTTGTCATGCTCATCTATCTAACATACGCTCACGTGCAATGCACACTTGTATGGCACTTCTTGCGAATATAAAATATATATATTTGAATCTCAGTCATGATGTATGTCGTGAACGCATTTGTATTAGAATGGTAAACCGCGATAGTTTAGTAATTAGCATTCTAACTTGACAGCTCAAGCTTTCTAGGAGCAGTGTACCTAAAGTAAGCTATGAAAGCATCGGCTTTGATAGCATGATTTAATGGTATCTAGTAATCAATTTGTCTAGGCAACCAAGTTTTAAAGTCATTTTTTAATCAGGTTTGAAGTTTTTTTTACACTTTTATCCATTATTTTTAAAATACAATTACAAACATTATTAATATAAAAAGTAAAAGTGTAAAAAACCTAAAACCTAACAAAAAAAATGGTTATAAAATCGGATTGCCTAGAATTAGGGTTAATTAATTATTTTTACGCTCATGAGTTGAGCTTTTAAGAAGATTATGTTATTTATTTCATTTTAGTAGAAATTTATGCACTTGGAGCATTTTGTGACGAGCGATTCTATGTGTCGAGGGAAAGGGCGAGGAAACCAGCGAGGTAAACGAGGTGGCGGGGGGTGAACCGTTCACCCCCCTCGAGATGCGCACGCGGAAAACATCTCGAGGGGGTGAACGGTTCACCCCCCGCTACCTCGTTTACCTCGCTGGTTTCCTCGCTCTTTCCCTCGACATTTAGAATTTCTGTTTTGTGACTCCAACCACATGCATTTTCAAGGATAAAACTGTAAAAATTATGTTGACAATTGCACCCTTGAATACAACAATTTGTGATATTATACAAAATTGCAATGTTTTAACACTATAAATACTCTACAAATTAGTTTTTTTTTTCTTTCCAAAAAGGTGGAACATGGCTTCAAACTAATTGTCTGTGTCCAATTTTCAGCCCTAGGTCATCAAATGAAGACGTTTCACCCAAACCCTAAAAGACTTATTCTTCAGTGGACTACAAGACTATATAATCTTACATATAATAAGCATTTTATTTTGATATATTTATGTAGCTCTTTTAAGATTATTTAATAATAAGTCAATCCTAAATAAATATATTATTCTTTTAATTAATTATATTTGAAATGATTAAAAAAATTTACAAGGAAAGGATGTAATAAGGGGAAAAGTTACATTATGAACAAAGAATGAGCTTTGATTGATTTCCCATCCTCAAGTTAAGACTATTCGTTTCTTTTTAGGGTTGTAAATCAATTATCAATAGCATTATTGGATTTGTATTTTGTAAATCGATTATCCATTAGCGTTATTGGATTTGTATTTTATCTTTTATCATATCAAATTTTAATCTTGTTTCAAATTGAAAATAGGTGTTTTTAATAAGATCAAAATCCATTGGATATTTGTTGACAACCTATTATTTTCTTTATTTTTCTACCAAAATTAAATATTCATTGTAAATTAACAACTAATTGTGTGAAGAACCGAAATAGGTAATCCTCCCCTAATGACTAATTAACAAAGTTGACTGGCTTAAAAAATAAGGAACCCAAGCTTTACAATCCCATTAATTGAATTTGATTGATCCGAATCTCACACAACGTTAGTTATTTCTACATCGCCAAGACTCCACACAGGAATCCTAAATTTCTCGTTTCGTTGTGAAAAAAAAATTTATGGTCATTGTTCATAAATTAAAAGTGTATTAAAATTAAAACTTAATCCAAAAGTGACTTCCTAGAATTGTTGTTTAATTAGAGATTGATCTTAAACACGTGATTATTGGTATCATATCAAGGGTGTGTCTGGTTGCAGGGAGAGAAAATAAATCTCAAGAAAACCTCATTTTCATGTGTTTGGCTACAAATTTGGGCTCGATTTTTTTATTATTATTTTTTTTTATTATGCAATCATATTCATCAATTTTAAAATGATGCACAAGGCACTCTTGATATTTCTATAATATTTGATATAGTTATCAGCCAATCATATGCACCGATCTATCATACATTTATTAATTAAATAACTAGATTTTTGTTTCTTATTAGATATTTAAATTGATGTACCTATCGTGAAAACCTAAAAATGTGGCATTGATAGTGCGAGGCATTAATTTGTTGAGCTGTTCAATCAACTTTATTAATTTATTTGATCCCTCAACTTTAACAAAAAAAAAAAAAAAAAAACTTTGGACTTGTGTTAATAACAAAATCTACACATTCAATGTTGATATAATATATAGGGTTCAAAGTTGGGTGCCTGTTTGGGTTAAGTTTGCATTTAACTTTTTGATTGAAAAATTACGATGATGTAAAGTTTGTGATGAGTTTGAAGGAACTTTTTTAACTCAAACGTACAAACCTGTTTTCTTGTTTACCATAGGAGTCCCCCGTTTAATCATTGATGCAATAGCCATGTTTGAGATTAGGGTTGAATAACGTGCGCAAAACGAACAATAGTTGAAAATTTTAGTCCATGATTTAGTAGAATTTTTTAACTGAGTTGTTCATAACCGAAGAATTTGCATGTGTAACCCAAGTTATTGAGAAGTCAAGTTGCAGCAATCGCGTAGCCATGAGCCAAAGTTTCAGGTTAGCTAGCCTAAAAAAGTAAAGAATATCCTTGTTTTCAAAGAATGCTTCATCAGTTGATCCCAGAAGGTCCCATTGATGTAATCTAGTGGCACACCTGCTTCAAGTTTCCAAATTTTTCTCAAGTTGCTATTATTACTCCTACAACCATCTCTCCCTGCTCTGGCATTTGTGCCCATCTCTGTGTTTTGGGCACATCAAGTACACATTGATATCTCCGATAGTTAACCAATTTGTCAAAATCATATAGATACTTAGGAATGGTTGGGATTCAAGGAACAATCCAATCATGCACAGCCAAATATCATTACTTTGAAGAACTATTTTTAGCTTTTGGAGCATTGGACTTTGTTCAAGCAGTTTTAGTAAAAGAAAAAAAAACAGAGCAGATCAAACAAAAACTTTCATTATCAGGGACGATCACCTCCCATTGTTTAGGTACTCTCGTAAGACTATGAGTGAGTCTAGCCAGTCTTGTTTGTTGGTTTCATTTGGGTCTTTTTTTTGTTTTTTTTTTTTTAACACTTTCACCCATTCTATAAGTGGTATTTGTGATTGTGTTTTAAAAAGCTATGGTAAAAGTGTAAAAAAATAAAAAAATACTCAAAAGAGACTAACAAACAAAGCTGGTTAGACTTACTCATGTCTATTAACAATTCTAGCTAGGCTTGATGGTTTTCAATATCAGGGACGACCGCCTCCCACTGTTTAGGTACTCTCGTAAGACTATATGTCGTCGATATATTGTTTATTTTAACCCTGTTTGGTTGATGGACTCTCATCCCAAGCCTTGTCCTATTCAACTCTAAGCCCAAAATTTAAAACCTAAATCCCCAGTTCGTCTCGTCTCGATTTCAGTTTGCTAATTTGGTTTTGTATTTTCATGATGGTCTAGGTATAGTTGCCTGCTTAAATTTACCTTATAATTTAACACATTTGTACCACCCATCTAGGGGTCGGGAAGACGTTCAACTCTGAAAACCATGTTTTCAGAATGGTACCAAAGTTAAAGGGTGTATGTTTATTGCGGCTGCTATATAACACCACCATTTTTCTTGATGGACACCATCAACACCCTACTTTCTGAAGAATATCACCACCTTTCTGAATGACACCACCACTACTGAAGGACACCACCTATAAAAAAAAACCCTAACTCATCCTCTCTTCTCCTCTCTCACTCTCTTCTCCCTTTCCTTTTCTTCTCCATCAACCACCGGTGCCACCTCTTCCTCCCTTCACTACCACCACCTCGCCACTACCACCTCTCATCTTCATCTTCTTCCCTTCCTTATCCTCCTCCTCCCATTCCCTTATTCTTCTTCTTCACCACCACCGCCACCTCCTCCCATCTTTTTTTTTCCTCCCCGGCGGTAGTGAGGTGGTGGTGATGGCGAGGTGACAGTGGTGAGGTGGTGGCGGTGTCCCACCTCCTTCCATTTTTTTTCTTATTCTCCTCCTCTTTTTTTTTCTTCCCTCACTACACCAATAGGCCTGATTAGCTACACAGGGGTGGCCACAGTTCTAAGCCGTCGGTGTGTTTGCCAAGGCTAAAAACCGTGGCTATAGTGCCCAACGGCTTAAAACCGTGGCTAAAAAAAGGCTTGGCCACGGTTCTAAACCGTTGGTGTGTTTTGCCACGGCTAAAAACCGTGGCTATAGTGCCCAAGGGCTTAAAACCGTTGCAAAAGTGCACGTGTGTTTCACGTGGACGTGTGGAGAAGTAAGTCGATTTCTCGCGGGCGAAATTTTGGCGAAAAAAAATTGTTCCCGCTTTGCGTTCCCGCTCCATCTCCCCCCAACTCTGCAATTTTCAACCCTTAATTGCTTCAAACCCTAAAATTTCAAGGAGAGGGAAAGAGAGAAGGAGAAGGAGAAGTCGAGGAGGAGCAGTAGTCGGTCGAGAAGGCAATACGAAGATTGTAGAAGGCGAGACAGAGAGAGCTTCTTCTTCTAGGGATCGGTTCTTCAATCTGTGACCCTAGACTTTGTAAGTTTTCTTTGAAAGATCGCTATCTGCTTGTTTAGATCTTCCTTCTTAAGCTATCTAATGTGTGTGATTTTTAGCTTCGATTAAGTGAATGTAGTTCAATCTATGCTCTGAACGATCAATCGTTGAGTTCTCTCTCTGCTTTTTTGTACTAATTTTTAGTTAGCTTGAATGAAATGAAGACACAACTTAGGTTTGCTTAACTAACACCTTCTTCATTCTTGTTTTGTTACATTTTCTACTTTCAATCTCTGCAATTTCGGTGTTTGTTTCGATGGATTGATTGGCATTACTTTATGTTCTATTTGTGCAAGTTTCAGATTTCTAAAAATTTAGAGAGACTCTTGTAATTTTAGAGCTACTTTACATTTTTGCATCTTTATGTCATAAAAGATTTTCAATTCAGCAATGCTGCTAGTGTAATCTTTTTGAACAATTTCAGATCTGATTCATTGCGTGTGTCAATTGCAGCTCTGAAAATCTTCATCTTCACGCATTCTATTATTGTATTTTGCGTCTTCCTTTAGAAAAGAATTTGGAGTTAAGAACGATTTGTGCAATTTCAGACAAATTGCTGCAAGATTATGTTCGTTCATGGATTTTTGCTCGTTGCCTGGAAACTAGAACAAAATGTTGGTGATACTGAGATTCCAATGAGAAAAAGAGGCCACCTAAACTAGTTTTTGTGACCAATATAACTGGTGTTAGCATTCAATACTATGTACAATTTTGTTTTCTTGTGCAGTAGTTGAAGTTCTTGTGTTAACATATTCAATTCAGGACTTATATTCACTGCTTTAGGATTTGATTTTTATGTTTGGAAAGCAAGGACCATACATGGTTTTCAGTTGTTGAGGTATTATAAACTCAATTGTGTTCTTGGCAGCTTTAATGTACACATGTACCCTCTGTCAAGCTTCAACTGGTGCACATGCCTCGCATGTTTTGGGGCTTGATGCATTTTGTGAAAGATCTAGCCTAACATGCATTGTATGTAGGTTCCCAAGGACTTTACAGGCTTAGCTTTCTTTCGGTGTTATGGCCACACTTTTTCTTTGCATCCGGAATCAAGAGGAAGATGCAATGCTTCTAGGAGCTCAGTTTTGCTAAGATGCCTTTTCTTCCATCTCAATTACCGCTGTTAATAATGGGGCTTCATATTCCTTTTATGCAAGGTAAGATAATTTCTTTTCATTCTTCACTATTTGACTCTCTACCATTCAAATAATTCAAAAGAAAAAAAGTCTGCTAACATAATTGAAAGAGGTTTTGGTTTCAAAGCCTTAGTCTGGCAGTCATGTATCAAATTATTACCAGCATCATCTTCTATTTACATTTGACTTGTTAACATTCAAGATTCAGTTGCTTGATACTGCAGGCATAGCTAAGATTATGATAAAATTCTACTTTTGGCATTTTTGAAGGAATGTGTTACGTGTGACTGATTTGCTTTAACAAACTATTATTTTCTATGGTCAAACCTTTCCTTGTGTGCAGGATCCAATCAATTGGGTCACTGGAAATTCAAGGAGAATTTGGTAGCTTGCAGAGGAAACAAATTGGCCTAGTTGATAGCGATGGTGTAAAGAGCAATTTTCTTTTGTGGGTCGAGAAAATTCTCTGGCCAATCTTTTCAGGTTAACTTCTTTTACTGGATTCTTTCAATTCAATATAACTTGCTACCTATTTCTGTTTGAAGATAAAATCTCCGCTCAATGTAGGAAGTATGCTTGCCTTGGATAAGCCCTTTATTTCAACTGCTGCAGAAAGCAATATTCAACCACAGAAGCATATTTGGTTCCATTCATTCAACTAGGTGAGCAGGTATGTATCAAATTTCCATTTGTTTAATTGAAAATCCCCTTTTTGGGTAAGATAATGGAGCTTGTAATATGTTACTCAGATATGTCTTACATCGACACAAAACCGACATCAAGGATCAAGGGCACTGAATGGATTAAATCAAACTCAGGCTTTAAAAGTTTCTAAAGTTACTTTACTGTGTGAGTAATTGTCCTTTCAGAGTAAGTATAACATTATTCAGCTTCCTATTTCAGTTAAAGTTGTTTGCATTTACTTCTGTGTACATCAGTTGAATTGTACACAATCATGGTGTACTTCAGTAACAAGTTTCTCTCAGATGAATTTCTTTAGGCAACACTAATTTCATTCTTGGTATAAAAGAAAAAGAAGTGACACTATTGCATTGTCACTGAAGTTAAAATCTAAAATTGCACTTATAGTTCACTTTTTTATTGTTTCAGTTAGATTCCTTGATCAGATTTTGCAATAGATCCCTTTTCATTCACTTGATTGGTTTAGAACAAGTTTTTTTTAATGGATTTTTTATCCGAGATTGTTTACCAAGTTTCTGCCTTATGAAATTTTTTTCATTGATTAGAATTAAAAACTTTTCACTAACTAATTACAATATGGTCAATTGCAGGCTTCTCTAGACAGGGTGCTCTGCTCTGCCCTGTTTTCAGCTTGTTGTGTGGAGGGATATGGATGTTGTTCTGTGATTTTTCATTTGCTGATTGGTCAAGTTTTTTGCTGGAAATTGAGCGGTTTGCGTTTTATAATGGCTTGGCAGGAGGTGCTTGCAAGTTGATATGATGGCAATTTGCAAATTGTTTGGTAAGTTTGCAATTTGAAAATACCTCAGTAAATTTGGAGTTTGTAAAATTTTTAGCTTTAAAATGTTGCAATAAGCAATCAGAGCTGTAAGTCCCTCACATTCCATTTGTATTTGATATTCAGAGCTTCGGACAACATTACAAGCACACCTATCTGATGGTGATCTCAGATTGATACTGATGGACATTTAACCCATTATGATCAACTTAGAAGAATATGTTTCATTCATTGTTGATGCAACTGTGAGAAGTGGGATATCCAGACAAGTTTAAGCTTTAAAATCAGGATTTAACCAGGTAAAAAATATTAACATGTACTTTTTTCAAGTGTAAGTACTCTTGACATTGACAGTTTTACATTTAATTAGTATTTTTATCTGCTTTTGCCCTAACCCCTCCAAGACGTACCCTCAGCAGGCTGGAACCATTCGCAAGAATGGATACATTGTCATCAAGGGCAGACCCTGCAAGGTTGGTTCTTTTGCTTTGTTTTGATGTAAATATTGAAAATTTTGATGTGTTTTTGTATGATTAAGATCAAGATATGTGTTTGGTGTCTCGTTATATTTGATTATCTTTGATGGGTTGTTGTTTGATTGAAGAGAATCAAGAAAATTCTTTGATGGGTAGCTAGGCCTGTTTGGGGTTACCCTTTTGTTCAAGATCTTTTATCATTCATTCATTTGTTAGTTGATTCAACTGTTGATTTGATAGTCTGGGTATGTTTGATTTTTCATTTTGTCGGCGGGGTTTTGATCTTATAATTTGTTTAGATTGTTTGATGAATTGATGTCTCTATCTTGATCATTTATTTTCTTCAGTCTTCATTAATTTTCTAAGAATGCAGCCGCTAAGCTTGTTGCACTTTGACAGGCTTTAGACAATGGGGACTACAGCACTGCCTTACAAAAACAGGTCTGCTACTTGAAAATATATATGCATTTCAGTAAGAGGATACTCCAGATGAGTTTCACTGATTCTATGCTTTGTTATTGATCCATTATTTTTTTGTTTCTGATTTTGAGGATACTCCAGGTAAAATATTTGGTCTGCGGCTGATATGAGTCAAGGTTGGTGTGATATTTGGTTTATTAATTTATGTTTTCTGGAAATTACAATGCCTTGTCAAAACATGTTCTTAACTTGATGCTTCAACAGGAACTGAATTGTGCACACCAAAGCCACAAATGCTTCCTAAGAGAGGTGATCCACGGCTCACCGACACTAGAACTAACCAAACAGCTAAAAGATAGCTAGTTTGGTTAAAAACCATCTGCTCTGAAACTGAGAAACCAGTCCCAACTATCACAAATGAAATGTGGGAAGCCAACGCCTGTGAGAAGGTTAGTGTTTATTTTATTTATTTTTAGTTCTATTACAGTTGATGTCTCACGGATATATCTACTCACGTAAGTGAAGAAACTAATTGGACTTATTCATAGTGCTACTACCGCAAAGAAGCCAGTTAAAGCGTCTGATCATTTTATTCAAGAAAATCAAGCAATTAAGAGACAAAAACTGGAAGGTGGAAGAACCAGACATGTCAGTGTCTTAAAAGATTGCTTCTCTTTTTTCGCAAGAAATCAAACACTGTTTGTTATACTAGAGTTTGGGTTTGCTAATATATTGTTGCTATCCCAGATTTTAAATCCCAAAACACAAAATCTGCCCCACAAGTCAAGACCTGGTGTTCCTGCAAATTCGTGTTTATCCGGTAGCAAAACTCGCAAAGAGGACATAAAGGTTTGTCTCTGAACTCTCTTGTTTGATTTCCATTACAATGAAGTAAAAACTGTTTCGATAAGGTTTATTGACTTTGTAAATTTTGATTCATCTATAGCTTTACGTTCGCGAACAAGCACAAGCACAACCTTATGTTTCACTAGCAGAAATGGTAAATAAATTCCAGTCCAGTACAAGAAACACATCTCTACCTCAGAAAACTGCTCTCTTTCACATGTAATGAATTTAATTCACTCACTATTGGACCTGTATCTATATGATTCTTCTTTCCACTTGCTGTCTCTGGATTGTGACAAGAGTGCTCTGTTTTTACAGAGTACTCTGCCTTATTGCTGCCTGTTTTGCTTACATATTTTGTTGCCTGTTTTTTTTTGTAAGTTGCAAGTTTTGCTCTTTGCCATTTGCAATCTTTTAGTGTAAGATGCAGAGTGTTAAGGTACAAAAGCCACTTTGGGGTGGAAACATTGATGTTGTTTTTGTGTTTTGTGTTTTCTTCTTCACTCATTCATGTAATTGTGTATATCTTTTCACTCAACTTTGTTTCTTGTAGAGTAGATGGTTTTTTGTGTTTAGAAGAAGTGATTATTGCATGGAAGGTCATAGAGTTGGAATGACTACTGATCTATCAGATTCAAGTCATCACCACAACATTGGGAGTTACTGCTCAATCTAATTGGAAGTTCAACATTGTATAGGTATACCTCTTCTACAATCAATCCTTTAATATATGGTTTGCTTGAGTTAGTGTTTGTTGTGATATCCCATTTGTTATATTATCTTTCATAGTTCAGTTTATGCTTGCCAAGATTTAGAAATGTTTCCAATTATTTCTTTTTGAATTTTTCTTTATTTGTCTTTTCGCTATTTCATTGAAATGTGTGATGAATATTTCAGTATATGTTTTGATATCTTCCAAAATTATAAATACCAGTCTTTGTTTTTTGTTGGAAAGAATTTTGATACCCATTTGGTTGAAATTACTTGAAAGCTTCCTGAATTCAGTTCATAGCAATGGGGTTTCGCTAATTTCGTGTTTCCTTCATTGTTGATTGAGTCTTAGAAAAGTTTCGTTTTAATGAACTCTAGTACACCCAATCATGTAACTGGATCTCTTTCAATTTCTTTGGGAGATTGGATGTGTTTGTACATTTGTACTTGCCTTTGTTATTGTTGAAAGGAGAAAGAATGAATGCTCTTGTATCCATCCGTTAGTCTTGTTTCGACCAAATGGAGGACTGTTGTGCTACAAACAAGAACTGGACTGGTGGCATCCGTGCGTGTTTCAGGTCTGTGTACCTCATCTTCGTTTTTGAACATGATAATGCCTTTTGTTATGATGGTAGATGTTAACATATGGGTTTACTCGATGAATACTAGTTTAATTTGCTAATAATGTATCCTGATGTTTTTCTTTTACTAAAAGTTTTCTATCATTTAATGTTAAGAAAAACATCATTAATGGTGTTTTTACATGATAAGTTATTGAGAGTTTCACTGTATAATCTATGTAATTGATGCCATATGTAAATTGACATCCTTTTTGTGATTCAGAATTCTTGCGCCAACAACATACATATTCTTTGCTTCAGCAATTCCAGTTATATCATTTGGCAAGCAACTTGAAAGAAATACATGTAGGATAATGCTAGCAGATCTCTTTGTTTCCATTTTCTTTCCCAGTTATGGTAAATATGATTCTAAACTGCAATTCTATACTTTGCAGATCACTATCTCCTGTTCGGTTTTCCTGGCCAAGTTGAACTGTTTTTCCTTCACTCAAATGCCAAGAGCGTTATCAGAAAAATCATAAAGAAGTTAAACCTTAGGGTATGTTATGTCAACTTTAAATAGATTAGATATTGGTTATCATTTGATAAAATATCTTGTCATTGTTACTTCATCGTGAATTCTTAAGTACTCAATGTTTATCAACATTGAAGCAAGCGTGAATGTGAATGTCCACTACACCAAAATGGCCATTTAGCTACGCCGAGCTGCCCACGGTTTTACACCGTTGGCACATTTGCCACGGCCAATAACCGTAGCTATACGTACCAACGGCTTAAAACCGTGGCTAATAAACACCCTGGCCACGGTTTAAAACCGTTGGTATATTTGGCACGGCTAAAAACCGTGACTAATATTAGCAACGGCTACAGTCCGTGGGAAGTATTCGCAACGGCTCAAAACCGTTGCAAAAAATAATTTAGCAACGGTTATGTACCGTGGCTAATCATAGCAACGGCTCAAAACCGTTGCAACAAAAAAATTTAGCAACGGTTTTAAACCGTGGCTATAGCTAGCAACGGCTAGAAACCGTTGCTAAAACAAATTTAGCAACGGTTTTAAACCGTGGCTAAACCTGCCAACGGTTTGAAACCGTAGCAAAATTTTTTTAACTTCACGCTTTGGCCAAAATGGTTTCGCGCTTTGGAGGGAGATTTTCGCGCTTTGGCGAAAAAACTTGATGAAAATCAGATTCTCGAAAAACGAAGAAGGACGAAAGAAGGAGAAGCAGGGAAGAAGAAGAAGAAGGACGAAACATGGAAGAGGACGAAAGAAGGAGAAGCAGGGAAGAAGAAGAAGAAGGACGAAACATGGAAGAGGACGAAAGAAGGAGAAGCAGGGAAGAAGAAGAAGAAGGACGAAACATGGAGAGGACGATAGAAGAAGAAGCAGGGACGAAACAGACTCTCGAAGCAGGGAAGAAGAAGGACGAATGAAGGAGAGGACGATAGAAGAAGAAGAAGAAGAGAAGGTAAGATCTCCTTCTTCTTCTTTAGATCTCCTTATTCGATCTCTTTGTTGACCTCTTTTCTTATTTTTTTTCTTCTTTCAGCAAAGCAAACCCTAGAACTCACTTTCTTCTTTTCTCCAGCTCGATTTCTGAAGAGGAGAAGAAGAAGATTTCGCCAAATGGATCAATTTCCCCCGAATGGATCAATTTCTCCGCTCCCGAAGAAGATTGTTGATGATGAAGCCTGGTTTTACACCCCCATTGAAGGTTTTACTTTGAATCTCAATCGATTAGGGAGAAAGTTTAAATTGGGTTTTTTGCTTGATAAAAATCGGATTGTTATTGTTTGGTTTTGTCATCAGTGAAGAAACTTCACTATTGTCTATAAGTTATTTAGATGTTAAAATTGATAAGGAATGATCTGTGTTTTGTATTTCAGGTTAGGTTTTCTCTGCACATACAGAACTTTCCATGTGAATCATCATCCAAAGTGTGCTTCAACACCTGACATGCTTTCAGTATTTCTCTACCACTTACGTCAGGTATTCACTTTTTAGTGTCATAACCTTCTTGTTTAGTGCTTATATCCTTGATATATTTAGATAACAATGACTACCAAGCATCATTAACAATGACTATCAATGAACTCTCATCTTCTTTAATTCAACTTGCTTTGAAGATTTAGAGGAAAACCCTCTACTTCGAGTAGGAAAGATCATTAACAGCGAGAATTACTAACATTGAGAATAAATATGTGAAAATCTATCCCTTATGAAAGAGTTTGAACGATATTGAACAAGTTGACTTGAACACGAGTTGTTTGATAAAATGCTGTGTATTCAACATTGAAGCAAAGGCAAAAATGAAGTCTCATCAGATGCCTGAGCAAGTTATAATTGCATCCTGTTTACTTTTCCATCATAAAAGTATCTTAGTTTTTTTGTTGGAATAAGGCTAATTTTTGCTTATTTGTTGTCATTCGTCCAGGTTGTCTTTTGGAAATGGATTACCCCAAAGACGTTGGGTTTGGTGACTCAAACGGCAGTATATCATTGGTCAATTGAAGGTAGATATTTGGTTTGCCTTTTGATAGCCAAGTTTTTTTCTTAGTTTGTTTTGTTTGCAAATTCTGAATTGAATTCTGTCATGATATATGTTTGCATGGTGTTTATCCAGGCGAATCACAACCTGCTAAGATATTCGAAAGAACAGCTAATTTGGCGAATAATCAAATTATCAACTACCGATGTGATCCAACAGAGAAGTGGTTAGTCTTGATTGGAATTGCTCCTGGCTCAGCTGAGTGCTGAGGGCTGCGTGGCTGCGTGAGTGGCTTCCTTAGGTATGTGGCTTCCTTAAGTGGCCTTACATAAACTTCTTACATTTTTTTAAATGCCTTTATTACAATCCATTCTTATGTTTGGCAATGGACTGAATCTGTTCAAGGGTCATTAGAATTCTCGTGTGTTAATTCATTTGTGGTATTAGGGTATAAAGTCATTTTTAGCGGAAATAATAGATTAACATGGAAATGAAAACCCAAGGATCCAAGAATATTGGAATTGCCAATAGCTAGCTATTTCATCAATGATATATTGCTTCCTTGTGCCATGCAACAAGAACATTGACATGTTAGTGTCAACCCTCTTTCAACACTGAATGTAAAAAATTATTTTAAGAAATGTTGAAACTTACCGGAAAACCTTTGCAACAATTATTTATTAATATATATATCAGGTGGGTGTACACATAGGGTTAGGTACCTAATCAGTGTTACTGCCTTTCCACTTTTAATGTCTTTGAAATGGTTCTATTTTAGTAAACTTATCCATCAGTAGCTCTTCGCATGGTTTGGACTGTGGATTATAATTTGATTACATTATTATATTACATTTTGTTACAAATTACTAAGCTCGTTTATAAGGAATTCAAGCACCTAAGGAAAAACCTGAATGAGACTAGTAGTCTAGTATGACTAATGTGCTTCTTGATTTTGTTAAGGTCCAAGCTACTGTTCAAGAAACCTTGGACAAACATGAGCTTACTAAACCTCTTGCAACCAAGGAGCTGGTTTGGTTTGTGGTATGTATTCTCAATCCTTTCATGCAACCAAGATATATTGCTTCTCTTTAAAATGTAGAGTTCAGAATATTTTTCGCAGATTGTTGATTATTAAAATTTTTTTCTCTATTTTGTTCAACAGGACAACTTGTCATTTCCTCTTCTTTCTCCTGACTGGAATGCAGACGAAGAAATTCTACTCTTGGAGGTATTGTACTTGTACCAAGATAACCTTATATGAACTACTTGCACTTATTATTTCCAAATTTTTGTTCTACTCTATTAATAGGGGATTGAAATGTATGGACTGGAGAATTGGGCAGAAGTGGCAGAGCATGTGGGCACAAAGAGTTGTGCTGAGTGCATTCTGCACTACAGAAGAGCCTACCTAGAATCCCCACAGTTCCTCTTCCGGTATGATATTTTTATTTTCTGTAAGTATGTAAACAAACCATGACTTGAAATTAACATGCCATTTATTTCTTATTATTTGTATACCTTTTAGGACATGACTAGTGTTACGGGGAAGAACAGAAGTGAGCTTCTTGCGATGGCTAAAGAACAAGATAAGAGCAAGAAAGGTTAGACTTCTTTGTATTCAGTACATTCACTACTTAGGTATTTTGTGGATGAGGTTAAGGATAAGAGTGCAAAAGATATTGACGTAAGTGCTTGGCAGCATGAATATATCAGTGACCTTCATGAACAGGAGAATGGGTATGTAGTACCTTTAATTGTATGCCATATTCTTGGGAAGTTATTACTGAACAGAAGTTATTAGAATAGTAGTGTTAAATGTTAAAAATACTGGCGGTGATGATAATAGATGTGACTGGTAATAATAACTGCAAAGTAGCTTGTCAGGATGGTGAAACATGTATCTGAGGTTTTAGAAAATCCTTATAAAGGTGTTTCCACATTTCTGTTATGTTAATGACCAGCGAATGCTTGAAAGCTCTAGCTTTCAAGGAGTGAAAGCCAATTACTTTATTAGGATCCTTCTCATTCTGACAACGCTGTCCCAATGGTAGGTCAACCTCTATCCAAGAAGTTGTATTCACCTACTACCATGCCGTCCATTATAAAATATCAACCTCTAGATCGCAGTTGGATGTCATCTATATGAGCAGCCTCACAAGCATGTGTAAGTGAGTAAACATATTTTGAGTCTTACTGAAGGAAACATACATCCCTCTTTCACTTAAAGCCACTTGTAAGTGAGTAAACATATTTTGAGTCAAGGTTTAAAGTTTTGTTTTCAAATGATGTGAAATTGATTTTCTGGTCTGCCTCACCCTACTGCATCATGAATGTTGTCTCCACTGTTATCTGTTCCTTGTATATCTATTTCTGCCAGGCTGTTCCGTATGCATTTTATCTTCCCTCGACTACCTATAATCAGATCATGTCATGTGAATAAGACACAAGTATTTATTTTTTCAAGCAGCACGTGTTTTTGGTTCCATGGTATTTTACATAAGAAGAGTATAAGATTGTTTTCTAGAAAGGCAGCTCCTCATGCCTTTCTGTTACCTGGTTTTAACTTCAGTTCTTGCTCCATTAAGGTATGCATAGTTTCTAGAGGGTCTCTCGAGTCCAAAAGAGTATATGATGGGCTATTGTTTGTCAAGAATATTCTTCTCCTTACTGAGATGATTACTGACTTGTCTAATGTGCTAAACACCTTTTCTGCTTTAGAGGGAAGCAACCAATTTCTTACTGTTTAGCTATCAGTACCCTATCCTAGCTTCATTATTTCTTATGCTATTTTCTTATCCTTTGTTACTTCTATTTTTATTTCCACAATTATTCTCTATGAATGGTTTCTATATCAACAAGCCAGTTGAGTGAAGTTCTCCTCATGTGTATATATTACTCTGTTCTTAATCGACGCAATATTATTCATAAAAGATTCCCCAATTTATTTCCCTCTACACTGTTTTATCATATACGTAAAGTGGCTTGAAAACATCTCAGCTCCCAAACCAATTCAATAAAGCAAGTACGGGATAGTTTCTACTTTTGCATAAACTTGCTTTTGGGAGCGAAAGATGTTGAAAGAGTATAATAGAGAAAATCATGGAACAGTTGAGTAATGCGTGCTAATGGAATAACCACATTATTTCTTAAATTACCAAATTACCCAATGTAAGTGTTGCTACTTAAATTTCTTGGGGTTTCTAATGAATAATCAGAATTGGTTGAACGTGAATCTACCCCTACTAGCCTAGTTATAAGCAGAGATGAAGAAAACCCTCCAACCCAGATATACTAAGTCAGGTTTGCACTGCTTTTATTTATTTATTATGTATTTGGCTTTAAAAAAATTTATCCATAATAAAGGTACAAAAAATTAAAAGAGATTGGAATGAGAGTGGGGAAAACATTCCCCACCTTGAGGTTGAAGATGACCATTTAGATAACCAATAGGATAGACATCATTGCAAAATTCCTGTTCTTCATTTTCTCCCTTATCACTTTTGGAAAATTTTCTCGAGAAATATTTCCTTTGAACCAAACACACCCCGAGTTCCTATTATCTTTTAATGCTTTGCCTTTTGATTTTCTTTGCAAGGCAATTTCAATGTACCTCTAGTAGCTTGAAAAAGTGTTCTAGTTGTCTGCCTGCAGTGTTTAGGTACATTTTATAGATGACACATGCTTGTGAGGCTGCTCATATTTCATGCTAAACAGTCAAAGGTACTTGTCAAATTTTAATAATAACTTTCGATTAGGAAGAAGGAATCTGATGTACTGATAATTGCCTTTTCTATGTTCGTTTAACGTATTGTGTTGACCATAATGACAAGTACTGTGATTCCCCATGTTCACTAGAGTTCTTTGGTGTTGATGTCTTTGTTGCTCGTGTTACTTATTATCTGGAATCTGAAAATTACTTTTGATCTTAAACAGGTCTGATTGTGGTATGTTCATGATCAAGTACAGTGACTTTTACAGCAGAGGTTTGAGGCTCATTTTTAAGCAGGTAGCTATGAATTTAAAAAGTGTAGTTTCCAGCTTTATTCATTTATTTACGTTGTTCCTTGCATTATTTAAAAGGACAAATGCAATAGTAATGTTGCCCACAAGTAGTAGAGTTTTCGGCTGATTTTTTTTAATATGATGGTTTCTCCACAATGAAGATCATCCCACAAGTAGGAAAAAGTGTAGTTTCCAGATTTTTTTTAATATGATGGTTTCTAACAAACTCATCAAGTTGCGATAGGGAATTAGTTTTGATATCTTTTAACAAGTCTAGCTTTTGAGGAAAAATATTGGCTAGTTAATGTTTTTTTTTACTATTGCATATTTTTTTCCACTCAAGTGTGAAATGAATACTATACTTTCTGGTAACAATACCTTTAGCTGTTGGTAATTAGAATAATTTCAGGAAATGTTACTCATCAAAAGAGAGATCCTAGATTTTCAAGTGTTTCTTTTGTTATTATTTGGCAGCAATGATTGGCAGAGGTGGGTGCTGGAACGGGGTGCTGGCAGGGCACTCTGCTGTAAAACAGAGTGTCCCCTGTTTTTCGGGGGCAGGGAGAGCGTGCGGCCTGGACTGCGGTGTGGCAGTGGCGAGATGGTGGACGGACGCTGTCGCGCAGCAGTGCGCTGTTTACGCAGCAGTGCGGGCTGTCCTGTTTCAGTGCTGCTTGCGCACGCACTCTGACTGAAACTTGCTGCGGCCTGGGCTGACTGCGAACTGGCTGCTGCGGCCTGGATTGGCTGCGGCTTGTTGTGCTGTGGTTTGGTGAGGCAGTGTCGAGATGGTGAGAGGGTATCTGGACGCTGTTGCGCAGCCAGTTTCAGCATGAAGTTTTCAGCGGGGACCGTGTTAAGGACAAGCAGCGTAGTAGGAGTTCCTTGTGGTGGACATGGATAAGAAGCTCGCAGCAGAAAATCTCTTATGCGAGTTGTCTTCACAACATGGAGCTATTATGGAGACAGGTAAATTTCAGCTTAGTTATGTATTCGCATTTCAGAAGTATTTCCTTTCTTTGCATTAGTCATTCTCTACCTAATGGTGGAGATATACATAAAACTGGCAGAACTAGAACAAAAATGAGGACTTTTAGATACACATGCCGATCGCTTGACGGGTCTGACGAATTCATTGGACCTTTTGCCAATTTTAGTTTCATGCTGGACTCAACAACCTAATGCCATATATATATATATAATATATATATATAATATATATATATATATACATACATAAGCCATTATGCTTTTAATTCTAGTATAATCACCATCATGGCAATCAAGATGATAAGAGAGTTCCAAGAATGCAGGTGTATAGTAAATTGTAAATCAGTGAATAAGTTATCATTCTGAATTTTCTGTGTTTGTTACCAACTAGTAGTAATATAATTGAAGAAAGGCCTACGTATAGATGAGTACTTTATTTGGACACTCATATCAGCTTCTGAATAATCCAAATCAAGCACTTTTTTATTGCTACGTATAGATGAGTACTAGATGAGTACTTTTTCTTCAAATTCAATGCTAGTCTAGAAATTGCTAATATTCTTCATTTTTAGAGTGTCTTCGTTAGTCAGTATTTGACAGGCATTTTTTTGTTTATTCCAAGCGTCAATAGGATGTCATGTCCTGAATTGATATGCTAATATTCTTATTGTTGGTTGTAATTTATTTGGTTGGACAGAATAGTGTTTGCGCCAATGACAAGATGCAGAGCTATTAATGAGATTCCAAATCAAGCACTGCTTCAATATTACACTCAGAGGGGCTACCCAGGGTGGATTCTTGATCACTGAGGGTACCCTCATCTCCAACACTGCTCGTGGGTACATTACCTTTCTTCATACCCACTAAATTGTTCCTTCTTTTAATTTTTTAACACTTGTATTATTACTATTAATGCCCATACTTTTTTCGCTAAAACAGCACCTCTTCTTGATTGCAGTTGAATTTTTCTATCATGACCTGTGCACATCTTTTGATTGCAGTAAAACTGGGTGTTGCGGGCTTTAGTATGGGTGCAGCGACTGCTCTCTACTCTGCCACTTGTTGTGCTCAGGGGAAGTACGGAAATGGCAATCAGTACCGGGTCAACTTAGTGTAGTTGTCGGTCTTAGTGGTTGGCTTCCATTTTGGTCTTCACTGAATTGTCTTTGACCATTTTGGCATTCTCCTTTTTGTCTTCACTGAATTGTCTTTGACCATTTTGGTCTTCTTTAGCACTAAATAAGAGGCATGCATCAAAGAAGATCTCATAATTCCACTGTCGTATCTGATAATCTTAGTTAGTTTATGAGCAGAAAAGGGAGAGTGAGTTCAGAGACTATTGGCTTAGCAAGAAATCAAAGCATACTTGATGCACTCCTGCATCTAAATCCTCAATTATATGCTTGCAGGTGTGTATGGTTTTGGTGAATTATTTGAATTTATTGAAAACAAAGGTTGTTTCGAGCTAAGCATATTTCGTATCTTTCATCTGATCAGGAGTTTTGGGTTGGGAATGAAGAGCTCGTGACTATGTATGAGAGGCAGCTCAAGAATGCTGGCTATGCATCTTACAAGCTTGCTCGAACAAATGGCCGAGAAGATGGTATGATATTTTCATATGCTTTTGCTTGTATATGTGCATGTTAAAGGTTTAAAAACAATTACTGAGTTTTGGGTTGTCACTGATTTTTTAATGATTTTCAATCTTTCACATGTTTCTATTGGTCTAATCTGCTCAGCATATTTCTTGTTTAGGTGATTGAGCTCTCCAGAGAAGAAACTGAAAGCACAATGGTGGTTATGGGAAAAACATTGGTCATGTAGTTGTATCGTTATAGGGGCTAAAAACTGTCACAGGAACCAACAAGTGAAGTTGGATCCCACTATTTATGATGCTTTACTCAAGGAAAAGGTATACATGTTATACTTACCAATTCAGAGCTTTAATTGATGAAGCCTGTTCATGAAGTTGGATCCCACTATTTATGAAGCCTGTTTGCAGCTGGCATATTTTCACTCCCAATTCAGAGCTTTAATTGATATTAAATCTTGCACTACAATAAAAAAGGAAGAATATTTTAAGTTCCAATGTTGTTTGTGTAATATGTCAACAGCAGAACTGTTGGTAACAAATTGTTCCAACCTTTCTTTTCTCTGGCTTGTGTGCATGTGTGCTTCGGTGCATGGTGTGCCTCTGTTTCACAGTAGACATTATCACATGAATAGTTTCCATGGGAAGGGAACTTTGACTCTTACCATCCCTAATTTATCTCTTTCCTTTTCTTTCTTAAGGTACAATGTTAATTGTCATGGGGAATCTTTTCCTAAGTGTTCTGTTGTATTACCATGTTAAGTTCCTTATGATTCAGTTGAGAGGGATACATTTCATATGTGATTGTGTTATCGTATTTTTTCTGAATTTATGCTATGAAACTTTGACAGGAAAAACTTTGAAAGGCCAGTCACAGAAAGTACAACAAGCGTTTGCAGGTACTTATTTGCTAATGTAAACATTCTGCTAATGGAAGCTGTTCTTCCAGTTGAGGTTAGTGCTCTGTTCCTCTCTGTCCAATGACCTCGTGGGAAGTAATAATTCGCATGTTCCTTCTGTCCAATACTCAACAATATAGAGTACGAGTAAAATAAGTAAAGTCATGCTTAACGTTGTAGTGTAGAAATATTCAAGTAAGTTAGCTGAAGGGTTATATTAACTTTACAGACAGTTACATCTCAAATTTTAGGGAAGCAGTTCATCCATCCTGAACTCATATCCACATTGACTGAGACCATGGCCATTTGAGCCTTATCCTTTTATCAATCTATTTAACCTCACGTTAACTTGATCAGGTGTAAACTTCTTAAGGTTGTGTTGAGTTTGGTGTATTTTAATCTTCTAGTGATGGACATTGATCATCCAATACTCAAAAAGCAACAGTAGGAAGCTTTTTTATGTGTTGAATGTGATAGAAGCAGTCTCTGAGGCATGGATCTCAAATTTCTTTCAAAATCTTAAAATATAAATAGGTTATAAAAATTCAAATTGATCTCTTAGAACTGAATTTTTTTTTTTTGAATAACATGCATCCAAACCACTTGATACTAATGCATTCCAAATATGCTTAGTTCATAAAATAGATTCCAAATCATGAAAGATGTTCACATGGCTTTCCTTTTACTACAGTTCAAAGATGTTCACATGGCTTTCCTATTACTACAGTTCACAACATAATCACAAAGGCATCTTTGTATAATGACAGATTTCACATGGCTTTCCTTGGCCCTTTGGTTTAGTAGTTTACTATCTCAACCTTTTTTTTCCCACAATGTAGTGTAGGGAACACATCCTTGTTAACTGTTTGCCATTTCCAAATGTAAGAGATGACAGTGGGTCAAGTTTGGGGTTCATCATTTGCAAATATACAAGTCTGATCTAATCAAACGTCAAGATGATATTTGAAAGTAGTAGAATTGTCCAGCGCCCACACTTTTTTATTTTATTTTATTTTTCCACTTATTTTCATTTTATGTCCACAATTTCATATCATATAAATTGGGCATCGCTTTTGTTTTAGGTCGTTGCCTTCCTTGCAGCCATGGGATAATGGCCGCGAGCAGTTTCCTGGAGCTTTCTCAGGGTATTCTCTGCAGGTATGGTTTTGTTTTTTTTTTACTTGTTCTATTCCTTTTCTCCCCTCTATTTTATACATGTTAATCTATTGTGATATTTTTGTTATAGTCTTAACTAGAAGTACCACCTGAGTCGTTCTTTGAAGTATTCATGCTGTTCTACAATCTTCTCACAGGCTCTCTCCACCTGAAATTCTATCTATTTTCTTGTTTAGCAAACCATCTATAAATTTTAGGTTAAATTGATTGCTTATGATGGACAACTATCCTATCCGATAACTCTTCATGCCCTTGTTAGTTTGCCAAATGTTGGTGATGATAGTCGTGTCAGGTTGGCAGCTAGTGTAAATTCTTATACCATAACATCTGACCCTTTATATTTTCCTAACAACATCTCAACTCTTCAATTACTTGCTGATTGATGAACTCTAAACACGGTGTCTGTATTGAAATGTTTCATGTTTTCTGTTTCTAGTTTAACCGACTAATTGTTTAATTAAATCAGAAAATATCTGTTTATAGTTTAACCGACTAAATTGTGCAGTTAAATTAGAAAAATAGAAAACTATGGTTCCTCTGTTGCTATCTATCAACAAATGTTTCTGGTTGTAACTTTTCAGGTTATGTGTCCTACATGCCTCTGTACTGGAATGGCAATGGCCAGTGAGCATGATCCAAGGATCGATCCCTTTGACTAAAGGTGGCACTGTTGTTTTTTGATCTAATATAAACCCAGAGTAATCATGTCAAAAGTGTCATCTTTACAAATTTCGGAGAGAACACAGAAGACTTGAACTTGGAATGAAATAATACAAAAGTGTAAATATTTTCAGCTATGTATTACTTCATTATTGATAATCCTTAACCTTTTTGGATGCATGGAGCAAGTATTTATGTTCTTGATTATTTTTCAGTCTACTTAGTTTTGGTCTTGAGCCATACTATATTCTGATTACCATACATACTTTAGAGTTGAATGGCCGAGTCATAAGCAACCCTTGCCTTCCAGCCACAAGGGATTGCATTCTTGCACTTCTTCACATTCTGCAACCATTCAGCTGGAACCTCAAGTCCCAGACTCCCTCCGGAGGAATGGGCATGTCCCAGACTCCACCCCAGGCTCAGCGCATTCCTCGCCATTCTTGACAGTCAGCCTGCACCATTACCCATTACAGTACATCATGCTTGGCCTATTGCATTTTTGATAGAAACTTTCATTGCATTAGTTTTTCAATCACTTTATTAGTTTTTCAATCACCATTACCATTACAGTACATCATGCTTGGCCTATTGAATTTTTGACTCAACGACTCAAAGTCATTTGATAGAAAAAAAAAAAAAAAAAAAAAAAAAAAAAAAAAAAAAAAAAAAAATTATTTTAAAAAAAAAAAAAAAAAAAAAAAATTTGCCACGGTTTTAAACCGTGGCTAACTATTGCAACGGCTAAAAACCGTGGCTACCTTGCCACGGCTTATAACCGTGGTTAGAGTTAGCACGGCTTAAAACCGTTGCTAATTACTTAGCCACGGTTTAAACCGTTGCTAATATATACACCTTGTCACGGCTTAAAAACCGTTGCTATTTTTTGCCACGGCTAAAAACCGTTGCTATTATTATTGCAACGGTTTATAACCGTTGCTAATTTCTGCAATAACGCCCCCCCTTCAACCATAAAAACCGTTTGCTACAATGTAGCAACGGTTGTTAGCCGTGACAAAAAATTTTGCGACGCCCCTGTAGTCACGGCTCTTAGCCGTGGCAATGTCTTCCGCCCACGGTATAAAACCTGGCTAAGGGGGTTTTTGGTGTAGTGGTCTTTTGTTACTTATATATATAATATATATATATAATTCTTTTGGGCACTGACTGCAGTGCACTTAGTTGATGCTCATCTATGTAGTGGCCATCAACCAGAGTTAAAATTTATCTTATTTTTCTACACTGGTTTTCCTACTTGCATTCAAATGAGGGTTTCTTATAGAAATACTCAAGCATCACTATTTATTTTCAGGTCAATGTTCTTTTCCTCAATCCCAAGAAGTGGTTGATTCAAATTCTCTAAAGAAGCATTTACGAGTGCAATCTGATGTGGAGTTATCTGATTCAGCTCTTCTGCATTTGGGTAATACAAGTGGAGACCAGACACATTTCAACTTCCAAATCTCACAAGAGTAGACAACTAGGAACTAGAGTATGTCAGGGATATACTGTTCAATGCAGAATTCATGTTTCAACGATTTCACATTGGGTCAGACTGATGAAATCATAAACCTGGCACTGTTTGACCAGTTTAGAAAGTCAGAATACTTCGACAAGTAGTTATTTCGAGGTGTGCGGCGACACAAAGCTGAGGCGAAGGGTCTGTTTGATTGCGTCAGTGAATGCTTACATTTGAGGTTCAGACCATATGTTGGTGGGGGCTGCCGAGGACGAGCGAAAGGAGAGGCTATTTTGGAAAGAAAAGCTTGGTTGGCAGATGAAATTACAAAGAGATCTCAAATGGAGAAGCATGAGGGATTGGATGTTGGATGGGCTCGTGGATAAGGACATGAGCAGCCAATAGGAGATGGCTTGACTTCGAAATTCAAGAGTTTGAACTGGGAGTTGAGATCGGGAAGGATATATTAACCTCTTTGATGGATGAGGTGCTTGCTGATATCTTGATTAAGTAGCCTACCAGTTATCATCTTCAATGTAAGTTATTCATTTCCACATTTCTCTTTCACCGACAATGCCATTTGTAATCTTCTATGCAGTTATAGTGTATAAAATGGATATAATCTGGTCAAGTACAGGAGCAGCCATGATTCTGTTTTGGTGCTGGGAAACCAATAAATACAGTTTTCAGTTGAAGCTGCTCGATGTTTACTGTTTATGCCTTCTACATTTTTCCTTTTTTGTACAAATTGTATCGCTGATGAGCAACACACAGCAAAGACAGTGGGTCTTACAAAACCAAGTTTAGTATGGAAAAAGATCTTTATGTTGGCAAGACTCAACACCGGCTCCTTCTCTTTGCAGGTTAGTAAGCTGCAAGGTTTCCCACTGCGAAGATTTGAAAGAATTGCACGCTCAGCAATATCTTAAAAGATTCGTTTGAATTACAGGGTTTGGATGGCCATTTTCCTGGTTGATGCTGATTTATATATATATTCTTAAAAGGTTGTTGGCTGGAACACTCTCTTGCCAAAACAGAGTGTATGCTGGGAGCTGAGATGTTGCGGACTGATGGTTTTCTGCGGCCCTACTAAGATGCTGCGGCCTGTTGAGGAGAGATGCTGTTGTTGTGCTCAGCGTCGAGATGGTGGATGCGAGGGATGGTTACTCATGCTGTGAAACAACAGTTCGCGAGGGTACGATGCAGCGTCCTGTTGGCTGTGTTTTCAGGGTGATTATTCAGATGGCGTTGGTGTTTCAGCGTGTGCTGGCTGCTTGGGCAGATTTACACGCATTCTGGTTGGGTCAATTTGTTTTGGCCTCAAGTCTTTTTGATGTTTAAGTTATGTTTTTGTGCGTGACAATTGTTTTAAGGACAAGTTTTTTCTATGTTTTGGTTTTAATACGGGTAAGCGTAATGTACCCCCGTAACGTTTGTAAGTCAATTTTTGATAAGTAATAAAAGTTTGGCATTCCATAGTTGCCCCTCCCCACTAGAGGTTATTTAAAATAAAAATAAAATAAAAAAATTTGATTTTTTTACTAGCCACGGCTTAAAACCGTGGCTAAAATTTTAGCCAACGGTTTAAGCCGTGGCAAGTACTAGCTAACCGTGGCTAGTACTTGCCATGGCTTTTAAAACCGTTGCTAAAATTTTTAGCCACGACTTTAAAGCCGTGGCTAAATCATCTACCGTCCTGAACAGAAAACCGTTGCTAAATTTTGAGCCACGGTTTATAGCCGTTACAGATGATTTCGCTACGCCACTACAACCACGGTTCTAAGCCGTGACAATGGGTTACCCCACGGTTTAAAACCGTTGCTAATGGCCATTTTTGGTGTAGTGCCTGACTGTGGCAAGGTAGTGGTGGCAGTGATGGCGAGGTGGTAATAGTGAGGAGAGGGAGAGAAGTGGCAATGTCCCCATTTTTTTTTTCTTCTTCTCCTCCTTTTTTTTCTCTCCTTGGAGGGGTGGTTATGGTGAGGTGGCGGTGTTGAGGTGGTAGTGCTAAAGGGGAGGAAGAGGAGAGATGGCGGTGTCCCACCTCCTCCCATTTTTTCCCCTTTTCTCCTCTTTTTTTTCCTCTCTTGCGCATGGCGAGTTAGTGGATTGGTGGGGTGATGGGCGAGGGACAAATTTCTTCTTCTTCTTTTCACAACAAAATATCATAAATTAACAAACACAAATGAAATTTAAAAAATACTCATTTGAAATCAATCAACAATAAACACACATTAGAAATAAAATCAATAGAAAAAATGAAAAATGTAGAATTACCAACAAATGAAAGCTACAATCGCGACAAAAAAAAATGGGAAGAAACAATGTAATTGACAAAAAAGGGCCAAATGCAGTGACCCATGTGAGTAGAATAACCCTCGTCGGCAGTGGCACATGCGCATGTCATTACCAATATTCGCATGAGCCACATGACAAAGGTTCTACCACGCATGAGCCGCTACGAATGACCCATTTCAGTTCTAGACTCTGTCATTTACTTTTCGACCAACTTTGACGCTCGATTGAGATTGATTCTCAAGTTCATCAAAACAAACGAAAAACGTAGTACTCTGAGTTATCTAATGAACAAAAATTTGAATCACCTAATTTTTTTGAAATGAGCAAATTATGGTCATTTTACTTAAGACACTCAAATCTGCTGGTAAAATAAAACATGAGTATTGTTCCTAACTTTCGACTAAATTTGACACTCGATTAAGAACCATTTTCAAAGCTTATCAAAACATAAAAAATGTAGTACTACTAATGGAGAGAGCGAGAGAGAGAGAGGAGAGAGAGAGAGGAGAGAGAGAGAAAGAGAAGAGAGAGAGAAAGAAGAGGGTTGGGTTGTTTTTGTTTATATAGTGGTGATGTCCTTTAGTAAAAAAAAAACTAAAAGTGGGAGATGTCCATCAGGAGAAGTGGCAGTGTTATTTAAACATATTTTTTTTTTTGTTCTAATAGACTCAAACCTAATAAGAAGTGGAACACTTTAAAATAATGTTGTGTTTAATTTCTGATCAAAGTTGAAGTTTTGATTGGAGTAAGCCACCATGGGGGTGTTGATCACTTAGCACTGAATGTTTAATTTTCAATGAAAATTAATTCCAATAATAACCTCGTATTAAATCCGTAATGATTGCTACTTTCCCCTTGTTCTATCAACCATCCCATTTTTTTCCATCTCCTTTTTATCATGCGAACAATGGTCGCCACCATCTTCTTCCTATTCCTCTCCATTTGAAGATTGTGTGAGGAATGGAGAGGGATATAAGTGCTGTGGTTTTCTAATAGTGGTTGAAATGATGTCAATGGAATTTGGGGAGAGAAAACAAGTGGAAGAAAAGGTTAATGTTTGTGATTTATAGTGGGCGGAGAGTTGTGGTGGTGGGCCAAAAATGTAAAAAAAATTTAAGTCAACACCTAAAAACAATATCATTAATTTTATAGCTTCTATCAGCAACACGTTTAAAAAGCAAAACAACTATTCATTCAGAAGCTCGTTAGTCAAGCTTAGACACAAACACGGTGAAATTCTAGTGGGTTTGGAGCATATAGGATCAGACTGAATCCAACCTGAATTGACTGGGGACAAAACTGTGGGTTGGGCTGGCAGAAATTTGAGTTGGCCAACACAAGGAATTCTCATTCAAATTGGTATAAACTTTTTTTTGCCATTATTCGAAGGCAAAACCCAATTCAAATTGTCCATGGACTGACCTTTTATGTTCAGTTAGCCTGCCCAAGTTGTAACCCTAACTAAAAAGGCCAGCTTTTAGCCGAAAGCGGCCCAAGCTCCATAAATCAATCATCCATACCCATCAAACATTCTTATATCAGACCCTATCGTTCATCAAGCATTATTATGCAATGAACTTCGAGCACTCCAATGAGAACTCAAACCTCAGGTAAAGTGGATCACTTTAAGGTTGAGGTGGCTATTACCCCAATGGAACATCAAAAAAATCTCGAAAGGAATAGTTAAAAAGTTATTTGGACGGCAATTATCAATTTTTATACTACTTTGACGGTAAAATTAAGTCATTTGGGCTAGGCATGCTGAACCCTTTTTCTACAACTGTTTGGGCTACAACTGGAGCAGAAAAATTCACCCTCGAACACATAAATAAACTCATATTTGATTTTTGAGCTTCTCATTTGACACCAGTCGACCTTAACAAGTACAAATAGATGAGAATTTTTTAATAGATAATGTAATAATTAAGGATACATTTTTTTTTTTGGGTAACAACTCAGCTATAATAACCTAAACCCAGGAAGACAAACAAACCATGAAGAGCACCAACAATCCCAGGAACCACTGTAGTGCCAGAATTAGCTGGTGCGGGTGCTTTTGCATCATCTGCATCAGGCGCATTTGCGCCGGGTGTATCAGCAGCAGGCCCATCAGCTGGAGCTGGAGCTGGACTATCACTTGTGGGTGCATTAGCATCAGGGAGTCTGAGTAGGCCCGTCAGCGACGGGACCATCAGCTGGGGAAGAGCATCAGCAGGAGATGGGGTGGGAGCTTTAGATGGTGCGCGAGACTTCTTTGGTGCAGGAGCGGGTGCCTTTGATGGGCTAGGGGAGCTCTTTGGCGCAGCAGTTGGTGCTTGGTAGTTTTACCATCCATGGCAACACTTGGAGGAATGATGGGTGTGCTTATTTCCAACACCGATATATTGAATGGTTGTGCAACAACTGATTTAACAAGCTGAGAGTTCAAAGGAGCACCTTTTGCACCAGACCCGAATTTAACCTCTCCCTGAACCACTGGTATTCACGAAACCTTCGTTGGAATCAGCCATACCACTTGTTTGGTACAATGTGAAGGAGTGTGGACTTCTTCATCGTTTTTAGCTTCATTGGGTCATAGTAATCAAGTACAATATGCAATTGCATGACCTTCTTGACAACATCCTTCGATGTTCCTTGTAGTGCTCCCATTTGACTGTTAGGAACGGTTAGGACGGTAATGGTCTGCCTCTTATTGATCTCGACATTGAGGTGGTTCTGAGTGAGGAAGTCGTTGAACACGCTAAAATCTGGGTATGTGCCGAGGATCCTGGTGATGTTGAAGGCAGTGGCAGAAGATGCAAGGAGGAAGAATGAAAGAGCTATGAGCGAAGAGGTAGTAGCCATTCTTGTTATTGAATTGCTACTGCTCTTTCCCTGATTTGAGATTGTGTTTCAAACAGAACATATAAAGTAACTTGGTTTCTAAAAATGGACATAAACTGAATCCAGAAAAATAGGTGGCAAAGAGAGGACATTTCTTCCTCCAAAATTGTGGGGAGTTCTTGCATGGTTTAGGTATCGATGAGATGAATTGTGTGGACAAGGGAAGCATGTCAACTGCAAGAATGCCACACTTGCCAGCTATTTTTGTGTGTAATTAAAATATAGGATCAGAACAAATTAGAAATTTTTTTCATATGAACATGATTTATCCAATTTGTCTTCTGTGTACTTTAACGAGTATATGAACATGATTACAGTGTTTTTAATTCATTTGAGCTGCATTTAAGTTTAATGTTCAGGGAATATGCAGATTATTGTAAATAACATATAAAATGTCAATGCTTTGCGTCGTTGTGACATGTACTAATCTTGAGACCGCCCAACCCCGCTTAGACCGCTCAGACCCCGTTCAGACGCTACCCGATTTTTCACCCTGCTCAGCCATTAATCTGAACATTTCTCTCCACCTAGCGCTTGGACCATTTTTTAGAACACTGCTTAAGATACCCACTAAATTTTAATGGCTGCTAGCACAGACCTAATATAGCGAGTGGCATGTGCTATTAATATATACAATGAAACAAATATTTTATACTTCGCTCCAAAGCTGTAATAAAACAAAAACATCAAACTAAAATTTTGATGATCTGTTAGGAGATTCTTTAGGAGGTTTATTCTTTTATTCTAGGATAGCTATATATGAGTACTTTGTTATAGGAAACTACTTCCTCAAAAAGTTTAATATTTCCTAAACTATTGCTAGGTATTATGAGAATTAGGGAAGCTACTGTTGGACTTCTTGTATAAATATTTTCCATTGAGTTAATGAGAATAAAAAAAACACAATTACCCTAAATCTTTCATGGTATCAGAACCAAAATTGCTTCTTCAATTTTTTTTCCCCTAAACTATGGCGGCGCTACCCCCCAGGTTTACTGCAGACAGTGAGCAACGTTAACAGCCGCATTTGATACTTCTCACACTCCTTCTAACAGGTTGCATGGTAAGTTGGAAATAGATTCTTGGATAATTGATACTGGCTGTTCTCATCAGTTATTTGGTGATGAATATTGTTTAGTGGATACTACAGTAGTTTCGCCATGTCCGTGGGCCTTCTGGATGGTCAAACGGTGGTTGCTACTAAGAAGGGTGCTCGTGAAACTCACGGACAAAATATTAATCCTCCAACATGTTCTTTTTGTTCCTAAGTTAAACTGCAATTTAATTTCGGTTTCACAACTAAATGATGATCTAAATCGCTTTTGTCAATTTAATTCT
>QNQO01009785.1:0-67687 GCA_003290165.1 Berberis thunbergii
TAGAAAAGGTTAAACCGTACAACTGGTTGGATGATGTAGATGGAGCACCGAGGCACATAGTCGTTTTCCTTCAGGCTTAATTCGCCCCCACCACAACAATACACTGCGTTACCGGCGAATTTCCTCCAAGATACAATGGTAACTCCGTTTGTCGAATTGCGGCTGTATTTGACGAAGAACAACCCTTTGAAAAATTGGCAGATCAAGGACACAAGATCAAGAACTGGCCACACTTGTACGGAATGTGGTAATCCCTGGATACCAGTAAGAAGGATGGAAGAGAATTCCTGGAACACTTGCACAACCCTGGAATGAAGTTGCTCCAATTTCCAGATTTGGAATTGATTGAAGAATATGGACTTGACTTGAATTCTCTGGAATAAAATTGTTTGGAATTGAGTTGATGGAAATGACCCAAACTAGTGAGCTTTATACAGGCCCGAGGTGACCATCCAACCATGGGTTACAACCCTTCCTTGTTGGATCCTGATCGTTGCATCAGATGGACGCTCCAGATCGCACCTTTCCTGGTTGACTACAGACTGTTAGATCTAACCGATCAGATGGACATCCCAGATCGCACCCTGTGAGGAGATACATCTGTTGGATCGCCCCTGATCCCATGCATCCGTATTTAACATTAGATCCACGTGGATCTAACCGTTGGATCACATCCGGTGCATCTGTGTGCAACCTAACAAACCTGCATCTGACACGTGGCAAAAACTGGATGCGTCATCAAAGCGTCTCAGCAACGATGCGGCGTGCAAAATGAGCCATCAAAGCGCCACATTGCGCCCATGCGCGTGCGTGTGTGACAGTCACCGTTACCCACCTAGCCCATTCCATTTCCTTTTAGTGTATCAAGACCCATACTCAAGTCCATGTATATAAACCAAGTGGTTCCTAGTTGTTTACTTGATATGGGACTAAAGCTTCCCATGTCCAATCCTCACCAAACCTTCACCTTTTATTTGAAAATAATTCTAAAATCCCCCACCTATTTTCGAATGAAATGAAAACAAAACATTTTAACATTCCCCCACCATTTAAAAAAAATTAAATGGAGATGGAAATTTTGAAAATATGGTATCTCTGCATCCTTGGAAGTCATTCGCATAAACAAAGATATATTTTGGATTTGAATCTTTGCTTAGCAGAAACATATCAAAGTTAGCTAGAGAAAGCTAGTGGGACTTTGCCTTGAACTAACCACTCAGATCGCTAACCGGATTCATCCTACACAAACTTCTTCAAATCTGCCAATCCCTCCTCTACAACCTGACAATATTATGGCCCTGTGTCTATATCCTTTTCCTGAATGCGTGGGGTCAAGTCTCTAAACCCTTAGAAGCGGTCGCACTTCTGGCATTCATATAGGTGAATCAAAAAGTACCCCCGTAGTAGATACTTGACATGTAGTCCCTGATCCATTAAGAGTCTAAGATCAGCCTCCCTTTTCTTTTACGGGTACCAAACACTTCGAACCTGGGATGATTGGCCGGTGTTTCCTTCGTACATATGATATACTATCGCTCATTGAACCCAAAATTTGAGTTGAGGCTCCATCAATGACGAATCTTATTCATTGACTTTAAACTCATCCCTACTGAAGTCTTTAAGACTAACTCTCGTGAGAGACCCTTTGCTAGTGGATCTGCAAAATTTGGCATGATCTAACAAAGTCCACAGTGATCACCACCGTCATGTATTAATTGTCGAACACCACTGTGCCACAAGCCAATATGACTCGACTTCCCATTGTAAACAGTACATACGCCCTAGCCAAAGTTGTCTGCCTATGACAATGTATAGATACGGAGACATTAGGCTTAGGCCACAATGGCAGCTCTTTGTAAAAGAGACCTAAGCCACTCTGCTTCTTTCCTGCAACAGCTAATGCCACAAACTCAGAAGCCATGGTAGAGTCTACTATAATTGTCTATTTCTTTGAACCCCAGAAACAGTCCCTCCACCAATAAAAAGATCCACCTACTAGTAGATGAGTGATCTTCAAGGTTAGTGATCCACCTTGCATCACTATAACCTTCAAGGACCCTTGGATTGCCATTGTAACAAATACAATAATCCATAGTTCCTTTCAAATATTTAAGTATCATGATTACTGCGTCCCAGTGATCAGATCCTCGATTGGTTGTGTCCCTACTTAGTTTTCCGACTGCAAATGCAATATCAAGTCGGGTACTTGTCATAGCGTACATCAGACATCCAAGTATCCTCGCATAGTCCAACTGTGCGACTGCCTATCCTTTATTAGGTGTAATCTACTCCCTGATGCAAAGGGAGTAGAAACCGGTTGACAATCATATTGTCCAAACCGCCTTAGAACCTTCTCAATATAATGAATTCGAGACAGCAAAATGCTGTCAGAAGTTCTAACAATTTTGATTCCCATAATGACATTGGCTTCACCCATGTCCTTCATATCAAAATTCTTGAGAGTAACAACTTTGTAGAGTTTACTTGGTCAAGATTAGTCCCAAAAATTAACATATCATCAACATATAAACATATGATAACACCATGACCATTAATAAATCTACTATAAACACATTTGTCAGACTGGTTAACATGAAAACCATTAGATTGAATTTTTCATTGCCATTGTTTTAGGTGCATGTTTTAAGCCATAAAGTGATCTTATTAATTTACATACTTTCTTTTCCTTTCCTGGTACAACAAAACCCTCTGGCTGTTCCATATAGATTTCTTCATCTGATTCACCATTCAAAAAGGCTATTTTAACATCCATTTGGTGAATTTCTAGATATATATGGAAGCCAAGCCAGTAATGTTCTAATAGAGGTTGTACGAGCCACCAGAGCATAAGTATCAAAGAAGTCTATCCCTTCTTTATGAGTATAGCCCTTGGCTACCAAACCTAGCCTTGTACTTTTCAACAGTACCATCTACTTTTCTTTTCCTTTTGAATACTCATTTACAACCGATTGGTTTAGATCCTGGCGGAAGATCCACTAATATCCAAGTATTTTTCCCGGTTATTGAATCCATCTCATCATTCACCGCTTCCTTCCAGAGAGACTGCATCAGAAGATGACATCGCCTACTTGAAGCTAACGGGATCAGACTCAACATCCAAAACAAATAGGAATTTCATCAATGATTTCATCATCATTGGTTCCTTCCACAAGATACATATAGAAATCATCTCCATATGTTTTGGGTATTCTAGCAAGTCTACTCCGCCGAAGTTCTTCATTAGAATCTTCTATAGGAGGTGCTCTATCCTTGCTAGATTCCTTAAGCTCCACAGGCTTAGGTAAAGAAGTAAACCTTGTTTCATCAAAAATGGCATCTCTAGATTCAATAACAGTATTAATAGTTATGGATTTATTAGGTTCTACAACCATAAATCTATATGTTTTACTATGTTGAGCATATCCTAGAATACACATTCTAGACCTTTTTCACCTAACTTTTCTCTTTTAGGTTTTGTGACTCTGACTATGGCACGACAACCCCAAACTCTTAAGTAATTAAGAGTTGGTTTCCTGTGCTTCCATGCCTCATGTGCGGTCATAGGTTTTCCTTTTGTAGGAACCCTATTAAGTATGTGACAAGCTGTTAATAAAGCTTCACCCCAATATCCATTTGATAAACCCGAGATTGACATCATGGAATTAACCATTTCCATTAATGTCATATTCTTCCTCTCGGCTACACACATTTTGTTGTGGTGTATAGGGAGCAGTGACCTCATGAATAATTCCATGAGTCTCAAAACATGATGGGCTATAAAACCCACCCCCCTATCAGACCTCATGCATTTAATCTTGGTTCCACATTGGTTTTCAACTTCACTTTTATAGATGTTAAACGTATCCATAACTTCATCTTTATGACTCAAAAGATAAACATAACAATATCTAGATGCATCATCTATAAAAGTAGCAAAATACTTTTTATTTTCTATAGTAGGGCTTGCATGCAAACCACACAAATCAGTATGTATCAATTCTAAAAGTTCAGAATTTCTATCAACCGGTGAAAACGGTTTCTTATTTATCTTGTTAAGCATGCAAGTTGAACATTTCTTATCATTTGTATCTATTTAAGGAATCAAATTTGATTTTGACATATTAGTTATTTCACAAAGTTTATGTGACCTAACCGATTATGCCATAAATCAGATGACTCAACGATATAAGTAGAAATAGTAGCTTTATTGATATTCAGTTTAAATAATCCATCGTACATGTGACCTTTTCCAACAAACACCCCACCCTTCGACAGAACAAAGTTGTCTGCCTCAAATACAAGCTTAAAGCCATGCTTATTTAGCAGGCTACCGGATACAAGGTTCTTACGTACTTCAAGTACATAGAGTACATTGTTCAGAGTTAGGCGCTTCCCGAATGTGAACTCCGGCTCAATAACTCATTTTCCTTGAACGGCGATGCCTGCTGAGTTTCCCATATAGAGAACAACCCCATCGTTTTCAGGTTCAAGTTGTTTGAACAGACTTTTGTTGTTGCAAACATGTCTTGTAACCCCGGAGTCAATCCACCAAGAATTGTTTTCCTCAAGTATGTTAGCCTCGAAGATCATGAAAGCAAAGTTGTCCTTGGAAGTGTTGCCACTTTCCTTGCTCTTTTGACGAACCCGACAGTCACGCTTATAGTGCCCCCGCTTGCCACAATGATAGCAAGACCCCTTGATCTTCTTTCTTTGATTGGCATCCTTGGTGGGATGATTGGATCGTTTTCGATTCACTTTATTTTGGGACGGACCTGACCCTTTCGCCATGAGAACCTTGGATTTATCATCCTTGGATCCCTGGTCGCCCTCCTATTTCTTGTATTCTTCCTCAATTTGCAAATAATTAAGCAAGTCCTTGAGGGAAATGTCTTCCTTCTTGTGCTTAAGGTTGTGTTTAACATCTTTCCAAGAAGGAGGGAGTTTTTCTATTATAGAGGTCACAACAATAGTCTCATCCATATTCATATTGTTTTGCTTTAGATGTTGGACTATCCTTTGGATTTCATAGAATTGCTCAATAACAGATCTACTATCAACCATTTTATATAAATTAAATTTACTGACCAGGAATCTCTTGCTGGCGGCATCCTCAGTAATGTATTTTTGTTCCAAAGCGTCCCATATTTCCTTTGTTGTTGCCAAATGCTGGTACGTATCAAGAGATCGTCAGACATTGAATTGAGGATGTGCCCATGACACATTAAATCATCATTTTCCCATTTAAGTCTATTGCAGGCAGATTGCAAGGTGTCCTGGTCGGAGTCTTCGGGTTCTTGTGGTTTCGGTGTAGACAGTACATACACCACCTTCAATGTTGCCAATAGTAGGTGCATCCGCTTCTGGCAGCATTTGAAATTTTTCCCGTCTAACATTTCTAGTTTCATAGCGTTCCTCATTTCTTTGAGTGCCAAAAGATCCATCTCAAGCTACTTAAGCCTTAAGAATGTTGAAAAAACTTTTACTATAGAAAAGGTTAAACCTTACAACTGGTTGGATGATGTAGATGGAGCACCGAGGCACGTAGTCACTTTCCTTAAGGCTTAATTCGCCCCACCACTTGGGTAATATACTGGGTTACCGGCGAATTTCCTCCAAGATACAATGGTAATTCCATTTGTCGAACTGCGGCTGTATTTGATGAAAAATGACCCTTTGAAAGACACAAGATCAAGAACTGGCCACACTTGTACGGAATGTGGTAATCCCCGGATACCAGTAAGAAGGATGGAAGAGAATTCCTGTAACACTTGCACAACCATGGAATGAAATTGTTCCAATTCCCAGATTTGGAATTGATTGAAGAATATGGACTTGACTTGAATTCTCTAGAATAGAATTGCTTGGAATTGAGTTGATAGAAATGACCCAAACTAGTGGTCCCGAGGTGACCATCCAACCATGAGTCACAACCCTTCCTTGTTGGATCATGATCGTTGGATCATATGGATGTCCCAGATCGCACCATGTGAGGAAATGCATCTGATGGATCGCCCCTGATCCCATGCATCCGTATGTAACATTAAATCCACATGGATCTAACCATTGGATCCCATCTGGTGCATCCATGTGCAACCTAACAAACTTGCATCTGACACGTGGCTAAAACTAAACGCGTCATCAAAGCGTCTCAGCGATGATGCGG
This sequence comes from Berberis thunbergii, assembly GCA_003290165.1. Classification (NCBI taxonomy): domain Eukaryota; kingdom Viridiplantae; phylum Streptophyta; class Magnoliopsida; order Ranunculales; family Berberidaceae; genus Berberis; species Berberis thunbergii. Next base: position 6,164 of record QNQO01009785.1, read on the forward strand.
CGTGCGCCATCAAAGCGCCCATGCGCGCGCGTGTGTGACGGTCACCGTCACCCACCTAGCCCATTCCGTTTTCTTGTAGTGTATCAAAGCCCATACTCAAGTCCATGTATATAAACCAAGTGGCTCCTAGTTGTTTACTTGATATGGGACTAAAGCTTCCCATGTCCAATCCTCACCAAACCTTTTCCCTTTTAATTGAAAATAATTCTAACACTTTCCTCCAATCATAGCAATAAATTCACTTTGACTTAGAGCATTTCTATGATGGAGTACCAGCTTAGTGGTATGCCTATGGCCGATGGAATCACATGTCTAAGGTTCAAACCATGCCGACGAGGTCAGAGGGGTTAAGGGATAAATAATTAAAAAAAACAGCATCTCTATGGAGAATTTCACCTTAACTCGTAGGAAAAGACAAATTTGAGGGTAAATTCCAACGGTTCATTTGACAAAACCATACAAAATGGTTAAATTATTATTTTTTAGGCAAATAATTAATTTTTTTAATATCTGCCAATTAGATGTTTAAATTAAAGAGGATCAATATATCATTTCAGTTCAGCGCCTAGCTTCATCCAAATGAATCAAGTTCATACTCTTTTCTAATAATGTTTTTGCAGAAACCCCAACTCATTGAACTTAGGACCAATCCATTGAGCATGAATGCTCCTCCAAAGCAACCAAAACTCATAATTAGTTTTTCAGCTTGACCATTGGAACTGCTTTTATCTTTAGCTTTTTTTTTGCCAAAATTATTGGTTAAGAACCTTCTCTATTTTTATTTTATTTTTATTTTTTTTTCCCTTTTTAACATTCAAACCCTATCCTGAGATCCAAAATTTACAATGCATAATCATAGTTATGGTCCTTTTTGGAATGTACAACATTCTAGAAATGACAAATGACAACCAACAATTGAACTATAAAGGTGTGTTAGATTTTAAAGAAAAGTTGATATGGGAGAATAGCAAAAAAATAAGAAGAAATTGGAGAAATTTTCTCCACCTAGAGGTTGAAGATGGCTATGTAAAGCAAACATTTTCCTACTGTGAATTAATTAAAAAAAAATTGCCACAATTATACACAAAACCAAGCGGATAGAGATCATCACAAAATTGTTCATCCAAAACTATCGTTTCCAACAAATAGCATTATGGGAAAACAACTATGTATGTCTTATTCTTTAGGTCAAACCATGTTTCGCCTTTTGCTCCACAGAACCAATATTTTGAAAGATTATGATTTTAAAGAAAACAAATGAAGTCTCAAAGTTAAATTTCAAAGAGAATTTTTGAAAGTTGATGCAGATTTTATTAACGAAAATTAATAGACTAATAAACCTAATTGTTATACCGCAAGTGCATGGTTGACTAACTGGTAGACAATGTCAAATACGGGTCAATCCCACAATGATTGAATATACATTCTTAAACTAAATTAAAATGGGGGTTACTGCGATTGAAAAGTTTTAAACTTATGGAATAAAATTAAGCAAAAAAATTTAATTGTTAAAGGAAATTGGAAAGTGAACCAAGGCAACGAATCCACCACAGGTTCTTCGAGAATTGTTTAAACCTAACTTACTATTTTCATAAAGCAACAAGCACTAGGGATGAATAATCTTTTGCTTGCATTAATGATATAATCGTCAATAACATTAGAATTTTTCTAAATTCACAATCATTTTCAGCAAAAATCTACACCCATGGCCCACACAATCACAGGTTTAACATAATATTAGAGCATAGTCTAAATTTCAAGTCTGATACAATCATTGAAATTTAACAATGAAGTACAACTAAGACACTAATTTATATTCAACAAACCTAAAAGCCCATGGTTTCATCTTTGCCTCGGTGTGGAATTTAGAAACTCATGGCGGAGGTGATCGCAATGGGGGCTTCGGTTAATTCCATCTCGTACTCAATGAACATGTGTCATTAATGCATTATTTTACTAGCACATAATTTAATACCATGTTTTGTGGTTGTCACAAAGAATAAGTAGGGATCGTTCTAGACCAAGAATTAGAGGGCTCCCTAACTAATACTATGGATAACTAAAAGTCACTAACAAACTAAATAAGAAAATGTTGGCAAATTGGGTTTTTCTAATTTTAACTAAAAGATTACTATAAAATAATAAAATTTAAAGGATGGCAAAGATGATGGGGAATTAACTAAGAGTTTATCTCCACACACCAAACATATGCTCATGAATCAATCTTCAATAATTCCTATACTAATTCGCGAAAGACAATGTTCAAGATTAATCGTGACCGTACTACGTTAATCTTATTATTTTTCCAAATTCGTTGAATTAAACTAAGCGTCGCTTTCAAACCATTCTTATCATGCTATCTAATCAGGAATCACAAGTTAGATACACAATCCAAGATCATTAAGTTTTATGGAAAATATGAACATTGACTAAGCAACTACAAGTATGATCAACATCTAATTCTTAACCTAGGTTTTTACTTAACCTTACCAACGTTGTTTGGTATTTATTACTTGTAAATACGGGATTATAGTAATTAAGTGAAACTCTCTTATATTCTAGAACAAAATCATAGCATGCTTACTAAATTGGCCACCTTAACAAACATAGTTAAGCAAAACACAATCACTAATTAGTAAGGAAAGATTGAATTCAATTAATTCATAAAACACATGTTCCAAGCTTCGAATCCACCCCTAACTAAAAGGGAGTTTAGCTAGACATATTAATCATGTTTGAATAAAAATTCATAATTAACTATCAAACTAAAAATAAGAAAAGGGTTTAGAGATGAAAAACGATGTCGCCTGCATGTAGAGGTAAATAATGAACTATTGAGTGCAAATAGTGGTAAAAAGAGAGTTTTAAATCTCTTCTTCTTCACAATCTGCCTCTGTTGGATTTGCTTTAGTGAGAAGAAGAGGATGTGGGAGAGAGGGGCTGGCATGCGAGTGGCAAGAGAAGTCTGGGTTGTTGGGTGGTAGCAAATGTGTGAAAGCGATGGCTTGCGAAGGGGATGATTATTTGTGTGTGATGGATGAAGGATTACTAGAGACGAAGAAAAGGGTGAACAATGGACTAGATTAGAGAGAGTGTGTGACAGATATGGAGGGGTACAATGGGTGAAGGACGACGGTGATGGCTGCCAATGACGGTTGTGGAAGACGATGGTGATGGTTGCTAATGACGGCTATGGAGGACAATGGGGACGATGGTGATGGATCTGTGGATGCAATATTGCAAGGATGGGTGATTGTTGTGAGGGGGTCTTGTGAGAAGCGGTGCTATGGAGAGACTAGATGGAGGCAGTGTATTGCGGTTGTGATTGCAAGGATGGTGACGACTTGTTGTGGTTGCAAGCAGCGATCTCTTGAGAGCGGGTATTGTTCCCTTTATAACCATTTTCTCTAGGTTTTTTTCTTTACATAGTTTCCTTTTGCAATAAGTCTTTCTAATTCAAGCCAATTTGCACTACTTAGCTAATATTGCAACCTGCACAAACAAAAAAATAATAATTACTACTAATGCATGCAATCGATTTTTGGTCTCTGCTTTGACCTTGACTTGCAAACCTGCCTACCTGCACAAGGAACGCACGTGAGCCATGGACCACTTTGTGGGAAGGGAGTTTTCCTGTTAGCCTTGTGCTCTTAGATACGCGGGAGATAGTTCCCAATCAGAGAGTTGTCCATAGATAGAAGTTTTCATGTGCGATGTATACTCTGGTATTTGTTTCCAAGTTGGAAGAAAAGTGTAACTATATTGTCCATCCAAAGTTGATCCTCAAGATACTTGCCTTAGCTTGTCTTATGGGTATTGTGGATAGCTGTGAGACGTGTGGGCTTAGCAGGCTGTAATGATTTGGGTCAATTTTGCGGACTGCATTGTGCGGGCTTAAAATCACTTGGGCTAGATCAGTATTGGGCTGACGCTTGGGCCTATTATTTCTCGAGATCATCATGGCATGTGTACGGTGTAGAAGAGAGAATGTTTTCGTGTATCATCAGCTATTTCCCCCCGAGTTAGTGGGCCATCATCTCGTTTCACTAAATCACATCTTGAAAAGATACGCCGCTCATGATGATCGAATCTGAATCATTGCTTGAGTCACAAACTTCATTAATTAAGTGTGCATCAGTTCAGTAGAGAAGATGCGAAAATCCAATCCCTATTTAGATCCTCTTTTCTGCGGAGATTGACTCTTCCATTTCTTTTGCTTTTAGAGTTCTACTATGTTCATCTTCTAATTCAAAGTTTGTTTACCTTTTTCATGGATTGCCAAAACCATTTTGATGATGAGACTTTAGCCAAGGGCTTCTAGTTCTTTGATGATAGGTTGGTTTTCGAATCGAGCCTTGCTGAAATCTGAAAGATGTTTGGGGGTCCCAAAGGACATGCTCTTCTATGTTCTGAATGATGATCAGTCGTTGATGTTTTTTTGGAAGGGTTTATCTGTTTGCACCACAGACTACTTAAAATTGGAGTCTATTTTCCCGTTCTTAACGATATTTGGGGATTTTTGGATTTCCTTGGAATCTCTTCTGCCCAGTTGGTACCCAATGGGTACATGATTATCCTTCTGATTTTGATAAGAGTGAAGAATGATGGCGTCCGCGTGACTCTGCGGGTGATCTAGTTGCTGACTTCTCTTTAGTTGAATGATCATATCATTTGTAAGATGATGTCGTCAACTTGCTTTGATAAGTTGCCTGATGACTTCAAGTTCTAGTATAAATAATGTTTTTTGGCTCATTCGGATTCAAAATACTTCAAGTTCAAGGTACCCTTTGATTTCATTGGGTCAGTTATATGTTGATTATGAGCGTGTTTCTTTGTAACGAGGTTCCCACCACTCTTATCTCTATAGAGGAGCAAGACACTATGCAGGCATTCCGCGACATGCCAAATATGCATGTGGAGGACGTTATATGTCCTACCAACTTTAGTTGCAGTAGGTTGTGGGCCAACTGACATGTGGCCCACACTCTTTACCAAACGCCGTGAGCTAAGTTTGAAGGTGAAGCCCCTTCTAGGAAGAGGAAGGCCCCCAAAGTTAAGGCTCCTACCCTGTACGACAAAGAGGGACTTTCTGAAACACTCGCCTCTTTTGTAAGTTCGAAGAGGTCTCATGCTAGGACTGAACCTGTTCCCAAATTGTTTGTTCCAGTGAGAGGGGAGCGTGAACCTGATCAGCAGGGTGAAGGCCAAAGTACCCGGCTAGGAGAGGGAACACTTGCAATTAGCAGGGGTTGAATCTGAGTATCGAGCAGGCTGAAGCTTTGAGCGAGAAGCTGATACTAGCTGTTGTGGCGGTCTCTACTGGTGTTGACCAATCCAAAATCGTTTTACTGGAAGGTTTTGATGAGGATTCGCCTGAGGTCGCAGAATTCAATTGTTTCGCTGATGGGTGGTTTGAAAATGACCGCGGTAATGCGGGCCCATCCTTCTTGTAGTCTACATTGTTTCCCATCTCGTTCCAGGCAATATATTAGGGTGATGGAGGGTCTGTTAAACAAGTCACTTCCTTATATTCTTTTGGATTCTGCTGAGCCATTTCGTAATAAAAGGTCGGCTGCTGGTGACAAAGGGAATGTCGTGGATGAGGGCCTGGGAGCAGTGGCGACTACAAAAGGTGCGGTGCTGGCATAATTTCGCATCTGAGAGAACTCCATTTGAACGCGCAGAAAAATTTGTTTGCTTCGGACATAGTGAAGAAGAACAACCAGGCCTGGCACTAGGAGGTTGATGTTGACTATGTTTCGAGGAAGCACATAAGCAGACATTATAGCTGGCTGATGGACCATGCTCTGAAACCCTAGGAGGATATGCTGGAAGGGCGTACGGACAAGGGTTTAAAGCTCAATATGTAGGGGATGTCCTATTTGAGCCAAGTAGCCATCGCTGGAACAAAAGTCGAGGCGGCTCATGAGGGTGTACACCATGGAGTGTGTTTTCTCGAATTTGCAGAAATTGTATTTCAATGCACTTTTTGAAATTGAGTTGTTGAGGAAGCATATTGAGAATAGGAGGTTGGAACAATCAGTCGTTATCGATGAGACTCAGAGGTTTCATTTTGAAGCCATAGAGTCTTATTTAGCAGCGGCGTTGTCCGCAAGGAACATATTCAAACAAGAGTTTGATCTGATCCGCCGTGATCTGGAGGTTGTGCAAGAAGTTGCGGCTAAGATGTGTTCTGAGCTGCGATCTTTTATTGAGGAGAACGCCATGAAGGAGGCTGAATGGGTTGCCCAGAGATAACAGTTAGAAGCCGACCAACGTGCAATTCTATGCTTGGTTGGCGAGGAAGGTTGAAGACCAGCTTCACCTGGAGCAACATGAGCTCAACGCTATTAAGAGTAGTCTCAGGTTGATGCGTTGATTGTCAAGATGGAGCTGTTGGAGCGTGAACTTGCTGAAGCAAAGGTGCGTGAGGAATAACTTCTCCAGGCACAAGGCAAGTGTGAATTCCACTGGGTCATACATGGGAGATTAGAGTTGTTGGCGCTAATGAAAGAAGAGCATCCGAAATGGGACCTTGCTTACTATAAGAAGATGTCATACACAGACTTGGCAGTGGTCTCTGCATCATCAGAAGAAGATGGCGATCAAAATCATGATGCTTAGATTGAGGCGCATACATGCGCAACTTCTGTTCCTTCCTCTGTTAAGCTTAGTTTTAGTTTTCCTATTTATATACCCCCTCCTGATAAGGAGTAGACTTTGTACACTTGTACCTTTTTTGTTTTAACTGTTAATTAAAATAGGTTTATTTTGAGTATACCTTGTATGCGTATCATGCTCATTTCCCTATTGTGCGCTCTCCATTTTGCCTTGTCGTTTTACTTTGACACAGGTCTGGTTGGGTTGATAGGAAGCCGAGTGATTTGTCTACTACTCAGAGTTTAACCATTTGTGTCACGAATGGATGATTCTGACATGTTCTTCTGTGAGGTCTCAGAGTCTCTATCGCTTAGTTACACCCAATAGTAGGTGTTCTGCGGTTGGTTTAGCAGTGGGCTACGCTACCCAGGATGTGCTCATCCTTAAGGTAAGCCATTGGGGACTTATTTTGAGAATCTTACTGTCGATTGTGGTCGCTGGCATGAGTCAACTGTGGTAGCCAATCATGTGTTGTCATTGAGCTATAACACTTGTCCCGAGTTAGGTTACGTAAGCTCAGGTTGGCATTCCATGTAGCGTTCGTCCGTGTGTTATCGGGGTGATTTTTAGGTCGGCTTGAGCGGCCATTGCTAATAATAGAATGTCAACCTGTGTGAGCGTGAAGACGCTACCTGAGCTGTGATTTATTTTGCAACAGCTGTTTTGAAAGGGAGCAGTGGTCGTGTGGCGAGCAATTGAGGCTGAATAGGCTCCCACCTTCGGAACCATTGATACCCGTGCAGAAAAGGATTACAAGTTTGGGATGTGAGAATTCAACGATCATGGTTTGTTCGAGAGCATGATCCCGCAGGGAACCGTCGACATCAGTTCGGGGCTAACTAGGCTCCCACCTCCAAACCATATACACCCACGTGGAGCAGGCTACAAGTTTGGGACGAGGGGATTAGGCAACCATGGTCTGTAGAAGAGCAATGGTCCTATGGCAAGCCGCCAACATTAGTTCGAGATTGGCTAAGCTCCCACCTTCTAAACCATTTACACCCATGCAGAGCAGGCTACAAGTTAGGATGAGAGGATTCGGCGACCATGGTCTGTAGAAGAACAGTAGTCCCATGGCAAGCCGTTGGAATCATTTCGGGACTAACTAGGCTCCCACCTTCCAAATCATCTACACCCATGCGCATCGAGCTACAAATTTGAGAGTTTTCGGCGAACATGGTCTATAGAAGAGCAGTGGTCCTGTGACAAGCCATTGGAATCAGTTCGGGACTGACTAGTCTCCCACCTTCCAAACCATCTACACCTGCACAGTGGGGGCTACAGGTCTGGGTTTTGATCAAAAGTTGTCGTTGTCAGTCATCATTGGCTAGGCTTACCTGATCAGGTTCATCGACTATTGTCTGCGAAGGGGGCAACGATCCTTGGCGAGTCATCATCATCAGGCGTAATAGCACTAATTAGACTCACACTTCCTAAACTATCGACATCTGCACTTGGCAGACTAGGCGTCAGGATGAACCAGAAGCAGTTGTCATCAGCGAAAGCTGACTAAGCTTGCCTAGTTAGCTAGGGGCTTCACCTGTTACGGGCGTGCGAGCCTATATTTGCGGGTATAGTGCATCATGCATATGAGTTTTCCTTTTAAGAGATAGTACCTTAAATCAGTTTGTGATATGTGTGTCAAAAGTGACTAGGTTTTCTAATGCTCGTGTCAGACTCGTGGTAGAATACTGCTCGAATCGTGGATCGAGCCCAAGGGCTCATAATAGAAGAGCTAGGGCTTGTTGTCGAATCAAGATGCTACGTGTACAACGTAGATTGCATGAATACATGCATACGACATCGATCGCAAGAGGGTTGAGTATCGGTTACTCGCCCAAATTAATAGGGTTGTGTACAGTATCATTAATTGGATGAACATGGTCTTGTGTAGTTTCCTGGGGAACCGTCGTCTCCTCGATTCCCATACGGTATTCAATGCTGACATTTAATGTTGAAGCCTCTGTTTGGTAAACCACTATGTATATGTTTCTTCATCCTTGTAGGCATTATCTTCGACATAGCGCACCTTCTCAGGTGATCTTACTTAAAGATCATGCTTTGAGTTTTCCAAATGCTGAAAGATGATTTCCAACACTGGAGTCTTCAAATGTTCTGACATTTGCACCGGTGAGTCGTGATAAGATTTGTTGTTATGAGTGGCTGCCTGCTCTAGGTGAGCACCCAATTGGTTCACTGAGAGCTTGTAATTTCTTTTCGTATTGTGTAAAAGAATTATGGACTCCCTCCCAAGGAATGAGTTTGTTGTTTATTCACAAATGCTTCGGTGTTACCTTATGCCACTTCGTCCGTCGGGAGACGCTTCTCGCACCTAGTTTATGATTGATCGAAGTGTTGGCAGAAGCGTCGTTGCTTCCGGGGGTGGTATCTCTAAGTCATCCCTAGTATCACGCATGGGAGAAGTGTCCTCGCTTGGCAGCTCTGTGAGACCCCAACTGTCCCATCATCCTTAGACACCTTTGATTGTCCTCTTCTACCTTCCTCGAGAGGCCGGATGTCGGATTGAAGATGTCTACAGCTCATTGATGGGTCTATATTTTCGTCTGCAAGCCGTTCTTTGGAGGATCCACAAGCTATGTTTGTCCCTTCAGCCATTTTTTGTACATTTGCTTTTGCTTGAGGGTCATCTTCTTCGGAAAAGCCACTGAGCGGAGTCTACTTTCGATACCTTTGTTGTAGCTTATGAGTCTTCTTCTGTAGTCAGATTGTTTAAGGGGTTCTTTACTATATGTCGCATAGGATTCAGATGCTTATAGTTTGTAGTCTTTTGTACCCGCCTTTGGGCAATCGTTATCACATTTTTCCAGTAATCAATAGAGTGTGTTTGTGTAATTCTCTTTTATTTCTTAAATGATTGCAAATCGCATAAGCCCCTAAGAATTAAAATTCTACATTGACCATGGAAAGAAACTAAACAACTGAATAGACTAACTGTTGGCAAATAAAGGTCGATCCAACCCTGAAGTGAATTCGAATGGCCCTTCCTAGATCGTTAGTAACTTCAGCAAACTGCCAAGCTTCGCTGACGCTGTTGAGCTTATTGAAAAGTAAACCTTGCGTAGGAGTTTTCTTCTGCGCCAACTGGTTGTCGGGGGGTTGTGTTCCCCCCTGCAATGACATCTCCGCTTTGTTGGGTTGAAGAGCAGATTGCTTCTATGATGTTTGAATTTTTCCGTTTCTGAGTTTCGTCACTGGTGTTTGGATTTTGTCTCCGTGAAAGCGAAGTGACTCTTCCACAGTTACTAGGTCTGGCTTCTGTTTAACTTGCCTTGCTGGCTCTAATTGGATCTGGGAACATTCTTCTGCTTTAGTACAACATAATGGCAACCTCGTGTCGTTGGTTGGTTTCCACGTACTGTTCCTTCCAAGTGGTTAGCGTTATACTTGACGCACTGGTGAAGGGTGGAGACTACTATTTCCATCTGGTGAAGCCACGATCTTCCTAAGATGATGTTATATGTAGACGGTGCATCCACCACCATAAAGTCCAAAAATAGGACTTTTCTTAGTTGTCGCTCTCCTACCACCACTGCTAACCTTATCTTCCTTATTGGGAAGCATTTCTCTCCGCTAAATCCAATCAGTGGGTAATCCGAGGATGTCATGTTCTCCTTCTTGAGGTCCATACTGCGGAAGGCATTGTCGAACAGGACGTTGAGGGGGTTTCAGTTCTTATAAAAATCTAGTGGAGTTCATGTAAAATCTTGCGCAGCAAACATATAGCAAAGTGTTTGTTATGTTCTATGGTGTTTTATAAGCGAATTAGTAGCGCACTATAGTTTTTTTTCCCGCAAGTTTTATCTACTAAAACTTGGTGCACTAAGTTGTTTTTTTTTTAATTTGGGTTTGATTCTTCACTCATCCCATAGGGTTAGCCAAACCATGCGTGAAGGCAACCTCATTGTTGCCATCCTCATTGCCTCCATCTCGCATGAAGACTTGCTTTTGCTCTGTTCCAGTCTATCTAAGCTACATTTAATACTCAAAGGCTTATCAACAGTGGAGCACATGTGCTCCTAATGATTGGGTGAAAACTCATAAAATCCTAACTGATGAGTCTCGAACCCACAACCTCTCACAAGGAGAATAGATGTCCAACCAAGTAAGTTGCACTTAATTGCACTAAGTTAGCACTTAGCTTGCTAGAATTTGTGAATGTTCTTTCACAAGTTGTATAGACCGTTGATATAGTTGTGCAATACTATTTAACCCAGCGACAATGGTTGTGATGGTTATGGTATGTTGGTCGTAGTGACGGCGACAATGGTTGTTGTGAAAGTGGTGGTATTTGGGGTGTTTATGAAAGAGTTGGGAGTAAAATTCGAGTAAGAGGAGATGATGAAAGTTTTGCAAAATAATGCAGGATATTTTGTCTAGCATGGTTTTGCAAAACTTTATAACTAGATGATGAGGTTTTGAATTCAAATTTAGATAATCATTTTTCGTAAAGTCAACCAAGCACTCAACTTTATGTTGTTGAAAGAGATCAACACTCATCGACAATTCGATATCAGACCTATTGGAATTTCCCTTCAATCTAATATTAGAGCATTGTTCACTGAAAGACGACATTGTTGATTGTTTACTATTCATGTGTGTGACACTATTCACTATACAAACATATAGTATTGTTCATACGTAGGATCATGGATCAAATTTTCGAGGGGTTGTTCGTGGAGATTGTTCATGCGAAGTGTGAGACTAGGAGGCCAATTGGTCATGGACAAGTGAAGAAAAGAAAGAGGAGTATGGATCATGTCACCACACCATAGAGAACGACGAAATTCTAGGTAACAGGCAAAACCAGGCGTCAAGCGCCAACACATTTTGTTTGTATATATAACGTGATGGATCCTCGTGAGAGGACTAGTAGGCAGGGTGATGCAAAAAAAGGTCGACTTAGGCTACGACAAGAAATCATAGAGTTGCATTGTGTCAAGAGAGCACGTTGTATGTGAAAGTGCCAAGAGAGCACGAGAAAATGAAAGTGATGTGTAAAGGTGCCAAGGAGCATGTATAATTAATGAGTGTGAAGAACGTCTCTATAAACCAATTGGTTGTGTTATTGGGTTAGGAGTGCAATGTGTGAACATGAGGGCACTATGAATGTGAAGACAATATGTGAACGTGAAAACTAAAGAGTTGATGTTGAGCGTGAACGTGAACGTGAAAATCAGTAAGTCAGTGTTGAGGATGTTGAAAGAGATCAATACCGACTTGGGGTCTCTCTAGAAGAATGAGGCATTCTCTAGAAGAATTGAGAAGAAGAGAAGAAGAGAAGAAGGAGATGGAATCTTCTAGAAAAAATTGAGAAGATCAAGAAGTCAAAATTTGTGGTTTCTCCATCCTTCCTCCACCACCCTTGATCAATTATAAATTGGGTAGCTCGGAAACGAGCTCATATGTGTGCGTGTGTGAGAAATGAGTTGTGTGCGGAATATATGTAAGAGAAATGAGTGTGTAATTGTTGTTGTTATGTAAAATTGAGTTTGTAATCAATCCAAAGGGCGAGAATCATTAACAATTCGGTAATGCCAAATTTTTAAATGTATATAACCGCTGTAAACTTTTGCAATGTGCATTCTTTTCAACATATGTAACCTCTGTAGTTTGAAACGTCAACAAGTAGAGCCATAACTATAGTTAAACTTAAACATCTCTCTAGAATTCCACTAAACCTCGGTAACGTTTCAAACTACAGAAAATGGAATCAAACCGGGTTGAGCTAAAGTTGTATATTTGCAGTGGTATGAACCTCAGCTCGCTAAATCAAATTGCTTCAGTGCTAAGCTTTCTTTTGGGAGACTTCCTGTCAGGTATTTTGGGTTGCCATCACTGACAATTGAATCTTGAAGGGAAGGGTAGATTCTTCTCCTATGCAGGGATAACCGTTGTAATCAGAGCAGTGCTTAGTAGTTAGTATGCATGTTTATTGGACCTTAGCCAACTTTTGTTCTTCTGTTGCAGTTGTCAATCAGATTCTTATGGATGGACCTAACCCGGAGCAACACAAAATTCCCATGGTGGCATGGGATGATATCTGCCATCTGATAAAGGAAAGGTGGGATTGGCAGGGACATCAGGTTATCCAACCAAACAGCCAATACGAGGCATATATATAGAACCTCCTGGCCAATGATGATAATTTGTAGTCTCAATGGGCGAAAAAACACTTACTAAAAGACCAAAATTTTGGTCCTTAAGTGTGTCCAAAAATTGCTAATGGCGTTGGAGATCATTCTCTATGAACAGAAATCTGGCCAAGTCATTTGTGAAACATATCATTGGAGATGGTCAAAATACAAGGTTTTGGAGAGACCCCTGGCACCCCGATGGGATACTCTTAAACCGGTTCTCTCAATACCTCACTTATAGTTACAAAATGCTAAAGTGGCTACCATCATCAACAACATTCATGGGCTGCCCTGAATCAGGTAGCAGGTCACATTCAAAACATTATGAACCAAATACATGAGTTCGAGATATCACCCATTTTTGAAGACTCAATCATCTAGACTATCGATGTTCATGAAAATACTCTCTGAAAAACTCTTATAATGCAATAAGACATGTTGGCATTCAGGAAAACATCCCAAAGCATAGTTTCATCACATGGATGACAATGTGGGGGGGAGGGGGGGAAAGCTGATCCCCCATGGCAAGTAATCCCAACCCTTTGAAGAATTCAAAGATTGATCACAAAGTTTCAAGGCTTTGACATTGTGTATGTCTACAGAGAGCCGAATAGGGTTGCAGACCACATGGCGGGACTCTCCCCGAGTCCTACCATAGACTTTGTACCGAGTTCATTCTCAGAAGATCTTAAAAAATCATATTTGAATATGCTTCTGGGAAGTTGTAAGACCGCATGTAATCTCTTGGCTAATTTCAATTCAAAGGTTCAAGGATCCTAAAACCTTCGTTCAGTCTTAAAATAATTTAATTAAAAAAAAATGGCAAGATTCTATGGAAACGAGATCATTCCATAGAAACTGTGTGAACCAAGCACATCCTTAGTCGAATTGAATGGGAAAAATGAAAAGATTTATTTTCATGATAACCATTGTTAACATGCGCGGTCATTTTTTCAACAACTCTACTCTTATTGGAATCTAAGGAAAATAAACCAATGACCATAAGAGCAGTAACTAACCCAGGTGCCACTGTGGTGCCAGAAGACTTCTTGTCTGCTTTAGGTGAAGCATCTGCTGCACCACCAGGTGCATCTGCAGCAGGTTCATCGGCTGGAACAGGAGCATCTGCAGTAGGTGCATCCGCATCAGGAGCATCAGATGGTGAAGGAGCAGGGGTTGGAGTGGGAGACTTAGCTCGAGCTTTACTTGGAGCAGGAGCGTGTGCCTTTGATGTGGTTGGTGAGCGCTTTGGTGCGCTAGCTGGTGCCTTGCTGGTGTTGCTTCCATTCATAACACTTGGGGGAATGATGGGTGCACTAATTTCCAATACCGAGATATTGAAGGGTTGGGCTACAACAGACTTAACAACCTGGGAGTTAAGAGGAGAACCTTTTACACCAGAGCCGAGTTTGACCTCTCCCTGAATTACAGTAGCATTCACAAACCCTTCATTGGCATCAGCCATGTCACTTGTTTGGTACAATGTGGTGAGGAGTGTGGATTTTTTCAGGTTCTTGAGCTTCGTTGGGTCATAGTAGTCAAGGATGACATGCAAGCTCATGACCTTCTTGATAGTATCATTTGACTTTCCTTGCAGTGGTGACATTTGGTCATTGGAAACTGTGAACACAGTTATGGTCGATCTGCTATTGATCTGGGTGTTGAGTCCAGTCTGAGCGAGGAAGTCCTTGAAGACACTGTAATCTGGGTATGTTCCAAGGGTCCTGGTGATGTTGAAGGCAGTGGCAGATGACGAGAGAAGGAAAAACGAAAGAAAGATGAGATGAGATGAGAGGTACAAGTAGCCATTCTTGTTATCGAATTCCACTAACTTATTGCCTGATTTGAGATAAGTTTGAATGGGAATATAAAGGAAAATGGTTCTTAAAATGGACTCAAACAAAACCCAGTAAAATAGCTAACAAAATAGGAGGCAAGGAGGGGACATTTCTTGACCCATATTTGGTGGAGAGATCTTGAATGGCTTAAGGAGTTGATGAAATTGGCTGTTTGAACAAAGGAAACATGAAGAAATTCACTGCGTTTTAGGAACATTCATTGAGGAAAATTGGTCCATCTGTTCAAAGAGAGTGAACCTAACAAAAGTTTATTACACTGCAAACATTCAGCGAAATTTTGTTTAGGAACATAAATATATCACAATCCTGAGTACAACAGTTTTAACTCCCAAATTATATAAACTTTACAAAAATTTGAAATATAATTATCAATAAAGTTAACAAAAAATTGTTACTGTGGGCAACCTAGAAATGTTACTTCATAATCAATTGAAGACTAAACCACAAAACACCAACTCTGTAGTTAGGGCTTTCTGTGACGGCACAGATAAACCCCAGATCAAGCCATTGCCAGTTCCTCCATTGATATACGTTTAGTTTTAATCTAGCCAAGAATACAACATAAACCTCAGTTCCAAATCTATGATCTACAGCAAAAAAATCATGATTTACGAATGTTGAAGATGTTGATTAGAGTTTGGCCCTTTCAAATAAGAGAGAAACTGATGATCACTAAACCATAGAAGGAAGACCTTACTAGACTTGGAAAGGAACTCCCCTTACTTAATACATGTATGGATCCACCTCTATAATGTTCCTAAATGTATGTGGAGTGGAGAAGGATTGAGCTATATTGGTAGCTTTGTAGTGAAGCCTAGAAGGTCTGATAGAGCTACAGCCACAAGAACTCGTCTAACATGCCATGTGTGTGGAAATCAAAGTCAGATGAGCTTCCAACCAAGATGAGGTTGGATATAGGCCGAACTGAAGGAGATTGCGAAGAGGTAGTCGTTAACTACCCTTGCAAGCCTATGTTATGCCCAGATTGTAATATGTTTGGTCATTCCAAGGGCAAGTGCATGGATGAAGTTATAGAGAAAGTGTTAGAACAAAAGAAGAAGATTAAAATAGGAAGAAAAACTTTATTAATAAAACATTACGGGAAGAGACAAGTAGAGCAAATTACAAACTCTTTCAACATTTTGCATTTGGAAGAGGGGAACAAGATCGCCAGAATGATTGTAGTAGTTAATGTGGTAGAAGGGGAAAATGTGATCGTTAATCGAAGAGAGAACAATAATTACAAAGGTGCAGAACACAAAGGTGGCAACAACATAGAGTTGTCTTCTGGGCAGGAGATTGCGCAAGGTGATAGAGCTAAAATTGAGAACATAGATCAGCTCGAACAAGATTATCCATGAAGCAAATATCGACACTGAAGTAGATTAGTACTCCTTAAACGAAATTATCCATGAGCCAAGCAAGTATGGACGCTTCTACATGTTAGGCCAAGCAAGATGAAATTCTCTACAAAATTAAAATAAACATGAGAGAAGTTCATTCTCTTTTTCAAGTTAAACAATTCTTGATAATGATAGATGAATGTAACAAAAGCAAGGCAGTAAGCATATCATTGAAAGAAGCTATTGAGAGAAAAGGAGGTGATGTAGTAAAAGTAAGGATTGTGATTTCGTTTTTCGAGATAATTTGAAGAAGTTGCAAAGAAAAAATGTAAAAAATTCAAGAAAACATAAAATATATATAATGAATTTCAATGGATATATAAAATGCAAGTAAATAAATTTATTAAACACATTAAATGAAGCTTAAATACTTAAAAATGAAACAAACGTTAAATTTATATAATTATAAATAATCAAGAAGTGGTCTAAAAAATCAGTATACAATTAGAAAAAATACTCTTTACGGTTGTTTTTGTAAATTTACAAAAAAAAAAAAAAAAAAAAAAAAAACCTCAACATTGTTTGAAAAATGCAAAATTACATTTCGCCATTTTTTTTCAATATTCATAAAGCAAAATCATTGGTGAAATTTCGCGAGATTTCATTCCAAGAGTAAACAATCTCATGGTGGTAAAGGTTTCTAAGAAAATGAGAACATTCAAACAAAAACTATGTTGGTAAACAAGCTTTGCGAGAAAAAGAGAACAATCAAGACTTTTATCTTTTGTCCTAAGATCTTCTAGAGCTAATAAAAGTTCAGATGATCAATTGTCTCCACATCAACGGAAAAAAGGTAATTAACTTACCATTGTTCGTAAATTGTGAGATTAGTAAAGCCTAATAGTGGTATTTCTCCCTCTCTGGAGAGAAATTATATTTTCATTTTCATTTTAATTAATATAAAGCTTAAGGAGTCCTTAAAACCTTGCTCGATTTCCAAAAAAAAAATAATAATAAAGGGATTTACAGCCTAAAAACAACTCCATCAACAATGCGAGATTCAGAAGCCACAATGACACGAGTTTGAACATACCACCTACATTCCCCTACCCCCCAACGTTCAATGATACCAAACAATCAAAAGCCCATATTAACCAAAATGTAGAAGCCAAAAACTTGGAGCTAATCCATGTAACGCTACACGTCATTTTAAATCTGTGAAATAATGTCTGAGACAACCTCATCCATGTCAAGATCCTTCATCTTTTTGAAGGGGCGCTTCAAATCCTGCAAATGACAAGGTTAAGAATTAGGACTGGTGCATTAAGATAAAGTCTTGGAAATTGGAAGGACAAACGGAAGAAAAGAGAGAGAAGCAATAAAAATTAAAGGAATCCTCCAAGCATGCTCATAAAAATACATATACAGTATTATTACACACACAAATGTTAAAGAAATGAATTTTTTTTCATATTCAAGGTGGTTTAATCTGACAGATGATCTTGATTTCCCCCAAAGAAAGGATAACAACTCTGAACAACAAAATGTATTGATGTCCACAGGGTAAAGTTAAATGCAAAATCATAGAATAAAGTCAGTAGTGGAACAACTATCTAGAATATGCTACCAGTACAGGAATTTGTCGTGATGGCAATGGCAAACTGATGCATCTTGTGGCAGAAGCAAACACAAGAAAATGCCAAATTTTAAAAGGGGAACAAATCTCTAACCCTGACTCCTTTCAATCCATAAACTCATACACAATTCAATGGACACTTAGCCAATGGAGAACCAGTTCAGTGGTATGCCTATGGCGGATGGAATCGCAAGTCTAGGGCAGTAGACTGCATTTGGGGCGGGAGGGGTTAAGGAATTATTTAATAAATAAATAAATAAACCCTCAATAGACTAGGTTGAGACATTACATGTGACTCGTTAGTAAGTGATTTCACCATGTACAAAACTATGCTTATTCCAAAGCTTCAACACAAACACTCCCTATGCTAAAACCATCATATGTGATGTGTAGATTGCAACCATCATGATGTAGAACATATTAATGAAATAATTGAAAACATATTGTTGAAATAATTGAAAAATCTTGTGATGCGTCTAGTGGTATTAGAGCGAGTTTCTCCCCTCTTGCTATCTTTGATTCGTATCCATGGGTGAAAGTGGTAGAGATGGCATTCTTATTATTTCAGTAAATTTGAATGCCCAAAATGCTCACATAGATGCGGTGACCAACCAATTCGGGGAGATTTGTGAGTTATTTCAAGTTGTTAGAGGCAACACTAGCAGTAACAATGGAGGAGATAACAAAGGCAATAATCGAAGAGGCAATCATGGAGAAAAAAGAAGAAGGCTTTCTATTTAGGAGAGTGGGTTTAAATCAGATGAGGAAGTCGAGGAACCACCGCTAGACAATGATTCAATCATCAGAATAACCGTCATCGCCACAATAATTTTGACGATTATCGAATCAAAGCTGACATGCCAAACTTTTCAGAAAATTTGAAAGTTAAAAGATTTTCTTAACTGGATGGTGAAAATAAAGAGGTTTTTTAGATCATGGAAATTCTGAAATCTAAGATGCTGAAAATGGTTGTTTTTAGATTGAAAACTTTTGTAGTTGTTTGGTGAGATAACTACAAAATACTCATCAAATACAAGGAAAGAATCGAGTTCGAACATGGAGGAGGATGAAACAGCTTCAGATTGATCGATTTTTATCTGTTGATTATGAGCGCATTTTGTACCATACGTACATCACCTGTGTACGAGGTATTAAAACAGTGATGGAATATACAGATGAGTTCAAGCCACTTGTAGAACATAATCATCTGACGAAGACGAAAATTCAGAATGTTGCAAGGTATGTGAACGACTGAAACCCTCAAAGCAGTGGTGACTCGTTTAGCTTAGGCGTTATTAGAGTATAACTAAAATGCAAGCATCCCAAACATGGAATTCTTTTTTCACCTACCTCCTCGATCATATCAACAACTTGTTTGTACCGACTGCTCACTCACTTGGTCGCATCTATATATTTGGCATTTAAGAAAAGATTGGGTTGCATAATTTGTTAACTCTACAAGAGGCCATTAACATGCCTTTGAAAGCAAAATTAATGGAAAGCATCAGACATCCTTTCAAAGAAATATGACAGAATACTCCAATGGCCCTGTTGTTTCACCTGCACGATAAAGGAAACCCGTGCAGCATAGTTCTGGATGGTCGAAACCTACAAAATTTTCTTTTTGAGGATCTAAGGGAGTTCTATCAACAGAGGGTAAAACAGAAACCAAACCTAAAGAGAGTATCTATATGCCAAACCTACAACAGACATTTGCTATAGGTGCAACAAACTTGGGCACAATTCCAACGTCTGCCTCGAGAGAAAACAAGTTCATTTACTGGAGGCTGACAGTGAAAATCATAACGAAAAAGAAAACGAATGAGATTTCGATGATAACTATGTTGGGCAGTTGAAGAGGGCTAGAAAACGCATGTTTTGGTGTAACGAGTGTCATTGACACCAAAAGAAGAAGGGCAACAACATAGCATTTTTCGTTCAATCAATAATAAACTCTACAATATAACTGCGAACAACGAAAGTTTCGTGAATGCAGTATTTACAGTTGCCTATAGAGCCACATGACACATCATATTTACTTGGTCTAGTAAACAAATGATCATGCGTTCGTGTTGTTGAAATATGTTGTGTGTAATTACAAAAATGATGTATTATGTGATGTGATCGATATGGATGTTTGCTATAGTTTATTAGTCGTCATTGGCAATTTGTTGAGGATATTACATTGAAGGGTCGTGATAATATTGTGTTTTTTAATTGGAAAAATCATAAAATTGTTATTGCTCCTATATTGGAATTTGGAAGTTTGCCTAAAGGAAAGAGTTCTAGCTTACTGAGTCAATCAAAGAATTTGGCTTTTTCTACCCATTGGTAGTAAAAAGATTGTTGGTAGCAAACAAAGAAGAAAAAACAATTCTTCTTGAAGTGTAGTAGTTGTATGGACAATTTGTGAGAAAAATGTTACACTTGCCAAGTTTCGACGGGACAAGTTCAACTAACGGGACTTTACATGCCTTTGTTTGTTCTTGCAGATATTTGTCACGACCTTGCTACGAATTTTGTGCTCAGATTGCCCCAAACACAAAGGGGTGTTAATTTTGTTTTTGTTGTGATTGACGAATTTTCCAAGATGGTTCATTTTATAGCATGCAAGAAAACAGTTGATGCATCCAGCATAGCCAAACTGTTTTTCAGGAAGGTTTGTTTACATGGAGTTCCTAAATACAATATTTTCGATCGTGACTGGAAGTTTTTAAGCAATTTTTGGATGACTGTGGAAGTTGTTTGGCACTATTTTGAATCAGAGTAGCACTGCTCAACCGCAAACATATAGCTGCCTAGAGCCCTGGTAATGCATGTTGTTGCAGAAAATATGGTTGCAGATGTCATTGTTGTCAAAGACAATTAAACAATAATTGGAGGAAACTAATGTAAAATACAAAGTTGTAGTAGACAAACATAGAAGAATAAAGGTGTTTGAAGCAGGCGATTTTGTTGTGGTGTTCTTGAGAAAGAAAAAGACATAATGGATTGGGAAAAGACAAAAGGGACATCACCAGAATTTAGAGATTTGGCGTCTGAGCTTGAAATGGGGCATGCATTACTTTTTTGGAAAGGGAAACAATGTTACGGATACAATTCACAACTACGCCGTGACGTATTGTGGATTTTAGGTATTTGAGGTCGTTTAGGTTTCTGTGTGCGCGCATGAGAGTGCTGACATGGCAGCTCATAGTTTCTTCTCGCAACATGCAATTGGCCCCTGATATCTAAATGCCAAACACCAAAATCAATTTTCCAATGAACTTCTCTAACACAAGCTGATTTGTTAAGACAAATCAATTTATTATTCTTTGAACCGTCATAGTGCTACAACTTTTCTTATGTTAGTTTGTTTAGATCATCAATTCCCTACAAGTATCCAAAATTTTCATGCAAAAGATTCATAGTTTGTGAGAAAATTCAAGATACATTGCAATAAAACATAACAAACAGGCTGCTCTACCTTACTGGGTACACTGGGGAGACCAAGAGACCTGGACTGCATATACACTCAGGGTCTGCCATTAATAGACAACTCTTTGTAACATCTAAAGTCGCACTTACATGAGACAATGATACACAAGGATACGACGCGAACTCTCAAATGTTCACCGTATGTGCCAGTTGGCAGGCTTAAAGTTCGAAATCACGTGTTATAATCTACAACAGGAACACCTTGGACTCACTGGTCAATGCTTAAAATGTTTTGACGAGGATAATAAAGTACATAATGCATAGTAAACACTCAACTGAAGACGTTGGAGGAACAAAACAATAGATCTTTTTATTTTTTTCCAATTAAAAGGGAGAGCACTGAGTTGCATTATAGCATTCACAGGCACAAATTTTGAATTAGTGTCTACATCAAGCTTGCACCATGCCTCCCGAACAATCTTGTCACACAAGCCCCTAGGCAATTCCACATCCAAATCGAAATGGGATGGGGCGCTTCTAGAAACCCCAAATGGAAGCAAGTAGCCCAACATAAAAATTAAAAATTAAAAATTAAAAATTAAAAATTAAAAATTAAAAATTAAAAATTAAAAATTAAAATTAAAATTAAAATTAAAAATTAAAAAATAAAAAATAAAATAAAAAATACACAAAGAAATCACACTACTCCCCAAAATATTTTACCACACTCCCCAAATTAGTTAACCTCTAGTTCGACTTACACAAAAATAAAAGCGAAGTCTCCCGTCAGTGAAGATTGAAGAAAAGGATCAGAGAGAGAGAGAAGCTAAATAATCAGTCTAAACTCTAAACTATTAAGAGGATAAACATTTACCAGCAGACTGACAAAAGTTTGGCCACCGTCATCCCGTATCTCAAAGCATCCTTTTCTTGGCTGAAATGAATGTGAAATGTCAGCTTCTAAAAGATATGACAAGGAAAGAAGTCGGCCAATTCAAAGTAACAAGCATGGGGTTAAATGGTTATGTTTCATCATGGTTGAAAATTTGACATACAATAAAATGAACAGACCAACGACAACAGAATTTTAGCAGAAAAGCTTAGATCAACAATGATTCAAAGTAGAAAGTCAGTTATAAAGTTTATATAATAATCAACGAGGTTGGTTAATGGTCACAACAGCTAGTATCCATATACACAGGCAGAAAAAAATAAAGTGAAACACATAATTATTTGAAAGTGAAGAATCCAACATCATATGCAGAACATCCCCTAAAATCAATCTTTCATTCTTTCTTTCCTCTGCAATAATGCAGGAATATTGACCTCTAAAGTTCAATCATTCCCAACATAAGGAATTTCTCTTCAATTTTTAACAAGCGTAAAAGAAAACATCTAATACCGATTCAATGAAGCAAAAGTTTCACAACTGTTCACAAGACTACAAATAAAAAAAATAGACGTGCTTTTATAATATAAAGTTAAACTTTGTAACTTATCAAGTCATTTGAAATTTCTTACCATCAGAACATTGGAAACGAGCAGAACTCGCCGACGCAATCAACAGAAAATCAAACCTCATTGTTTGACAGAGAGCGTGAGAAGAGAAAAAGACGAAGAGTCAATCACACTCTCTGTTGCGATCTCACTAATGCGAATGGAAGATTTTTTTATTAATGTTTATTTGTTTTTGAATTTAATGTTATAAATATGATTTACATTTTTGACTCCATAATATACATTAATGCTTTGTGGGGATATTAGAAATATATTTCAAAACTATACCGTTATATCTCGATATATCCCGTTATAACCTATAACGCTCTTGAACCGTTAGGGATCCGTTATCCGTTTTAACTGCATAGGACATAAGTCGTGATTTTTAATGACAGAAAATATATATATATAAACTCGCCGAAAGATCACATTGAGAACTCTTCACACCCAAGTATTGTGGTCGCTCTCTTTTCTTTCTTCTTCCATCTTCGCCCAGACCAACAACCCGTAAGCAGAGAGTACTTTTAGGGGAAGATTAGAGATTTTTCATCACAAACGGCTAATAAAGAGTTCTTTTGACTTTCTCGTTAATAGAAGTTGGCCGATGGATCTGATCGAAATCACATTAGAAGTGAAGTTTTATTTAGGATAAATACAGATATGATTTGCGTTTTTACATGAAACTAAGAATACTACTAACAATAACGGCAAGCCAACTTCTTATAAAGACGAGATGAAACTTTCAATGTCTCCCTACGATTTTAGAGCACCTTAATGTAAATGATCAACCAAAACTTTGGAAGTCCAACTGAAAATCTCATATATTTCAAGGGTTACATAGGTCAAATTGAAAATCTCATATATTTCAATGGAAAATCTATACACATTCACACTAACAAAATGTCAAAAGGTAATTTACAAAGAGTTATCCCTTATTAATTTTTATAAATTCCCCCTTTATTATAGAGAAAAACCAAAAATAACATTTTGGTAAAGTTTGGAAGAATATATAACTTGTCACCATTATTATAACGCAATCACATGGTAATAGCAAAATAGTCATTATGATACAGTATTGGTTATCATACTAAAGCAATTGCTACATAAGGAAGACCCAATACACACCTTTGTCGGGTTGAGCAACACTTTGATACCCGGGACACCAGCCTCCAAACCATCTTTCACGTTATTGGCCCGAGTTTTGAAGGAATTACACTGCTTACTGGACAAGCACAAAAATGCAAACTGAATGTGAAAAACAATCAACAACAAAAAACGTATCACCAAAGAGTAAAAAAACTATACTTCAGATAACAAAGAAACTAATGATAGCAAACTGACCAAAGAATGGTATTTGGAAATCAAGTAAGAATAAATATACTACCAAAAGAAATACCAGACTCCTGACAGGCACAATCAATCATCTTTTATAACTCAGTGATTAGGAAAGAGGGTAACAAGGTCATTCTCAAATAGAACCAATATTGATTGTCAATTTTGTTAGGAATATATCAATTAAAACAAATGACATAAAAAGCTCGAAGGTTGGATCGGTGAAATATCATGAACATACAAAACACTTATTGCCCTACACCACCTACAAAGTTACCTATGTAATTGGATCGATGAAATATCAAGAACATATAAAACACTTATCACCCTAGGGTTTACAGAGTTACCTATGTAAATGCTCCAGGTTTTCCACAACCACTAACATGTTTATATGTTTGTTCATATGGATATACATGCAGTTGTAAAATGAAAAGGATCGACTGCGAAACTGGAAGTTGCACAGCGATCTTTAGGGAAATCAAACACTATCTATTATGAGCAGTGATTGTAGTTATGCGTTTGTGTTTGTCAGTGTTAAGTCTTTGTCAGATATTTGTTCTTATGGTTGTTAGTACCAAACAACATGTATCATGTATTTGTATAGTATGATACACATTTATACACTTGATACGGATCATGCATATTGATGAAACATCGAACAGTCATCCGATCGTAGTTATACACATGGCACAGGTCAACCTTGCGGTCTCAAGTAGGCCCAAGCATGATCTAGCCTAGGCTCACCCTAGTCATTGTTCAGCCCAGACTCAGCCTAGTCATTGTTCAGCCCGTAAGTTAGACGCCCCAAGCCCAGATTACTTGAGCCCAACATGGTGCGAATCTTGGAGCTTGGCCCAAGACAATAAAGCAAAAACACAGATCTCTGATCTGTCACAAGCCCCAAGATCCATTTGCACAATTCTTGATCCAATCACATATTGGATCCCAAACAGAGCCAATTGCCAAAGAAAACTCAGTTATAAACCGGTAAAATCTTGAGTGAGATCTCCCTCCAACATGCCCTCAATGGTAAAGTCAATGGAGTGAAATACTCGTTATATAAAGTGAACAAAAGACATGAGAAAGGTACACACTTCCAACCCCAATTTTTACAGTCTACATCCATCCTTACTCAGTCACCTGACTTTATTATCGAAGTGTCTTCAGCAACCACAATGGTAGTCATTGGTTCACTGTTGTTCAATTTGCAGGACAGGAATCGACAGGGACGATTTTGGACGCATCAGTTGGCACTTTCCGTGGGAAAACGACGTCTTTCTTAAAACAAAGACAAACTCTTTTGAACCAGCAGAGTCTCAAGAAATGGTCACTAGCACCAGATCTCGAGCTAACAACAATGTTGAGCCAGAAAAAGCTCTAACCAAGGAAGCCTTGCCGCCAAGTCGAATCTATTCAATCGAGGAATCAAAGCAGTTGCAAGGCCCAACCACGGCTGACCCTCGCATATATTAGATAATATTCCCCATCTCAAAGGCATACAGGACAATAGTCGAGAACCCAAAGGATGGAAAGAGCAGTAGGAACCACGCCTCAAAGGCAGACAGAACCATAGTCAAGAACTCGGGCAACCAATCCAGGCGTCTTGATTGATCTTAACACTCCTCCATTCTCTGAGGATATCATGAGCGCGCCCTTGTCGCAGAAGTTTATCACCCCAAAGTTTGAGTTCTACGACGGGACATTTGATCCATCGCATCACTTATGCCATTACCACCATGTAATGGCACTGAAGAAAAATTCAGGAGCCATCTTATGCAGGACTTTCCCTATCAGCCAGAAGAAGGTTGCACTGAATTAATTCCATAGCCTTCAGAAAAGATTCTATTGATTCATATTCAAGTCTTGGCAAAGGCATCCATCACCAGATTTGTAGGGAGCCAGTGAATTAAGGAGACCCACTATCTGCTCAGCCTCAAATAGAAGCACGGTAAGACCCTCAGGGAGTATGCCACTCGCTTCATTGACGAGCTGATTTTGATTGACGGTTGCAACGATGACACGTCTGTAACTGCCTTCACTTTCGACCTCTGAATAGACCAATTTTATAACTTCCTCAATCTGGAACTCCATCAGACATGGTAGATTTGTTGAAAAGCGCTCAAAAGTACATTGTCTTAGAGGAAACGTTGGCAGTCAAACACGAGGAAGAGAGCGAGGCCAAGTGCTCTTCCAGAACCAAGGGCATGGAAGGAGAGCCTAGAAAAAAGAAAACATAAAGCAATAGCCACGCTAGCTCCGACCCAACAAAGCCTAACAAGATCAGTGGCTCCAGATATCACGACTGCACACCACTTAACTCCAGTTTATCCGACATCCTATCCACCATGTAAAATTGGAGGATATCAAATGGCATCGAAACTCAAGGAAGATCCTTTAAAAAATGATAAAACAAACGTTGTTTCTCATCAAAATGAGATAGGTCACGACACCCAAAACTATAAGAGCCTTAGAAATAAAATCCAATATTAGGTCCAAAAATGACAACTAAAGGAATTCGTCGGATTTGAGGACGGGAAGCCCCAAAGAGGAAGAAAGGAATCGATACAGGAAGCCAAATAGAGAACTCTCAATGTCATATGCATCCTTCATGGAGCGAACAAGAACGGGGAGCACTCAAATCATTCACTGACAAGTTCGATCCGAGAACTGCGAGTCAAATCCCATTGCGAGAATCTTCTTGTCCAGCACATATGAGAAAGAACAGTCCCGAGCCTGACATTCATAGAGCGAGACATTAAGGTAGTTTACTTCCCCCAGAATGCCGCCCTAGTTAGGGATAGCAAACTGAGAAGTAAAGAGGTTGCTGGTGGACACAGGCAACTCCACCAACGACTTGTTTCTAGACGTGTTTCGCAAGATGCAATTGACAAAAGAGGAGTTGCACCTACCAACCAACCATGTTTGACTTCAACAGAGAAAACTGCTACCCAATTGAAATTATTAAGTTGTCCATAATCATAGGGCAACCAAATCTGCAAAGGATCATGACAGAATACTCAATCATAGATGCCCACTCCGAGCACAATGTGATCCTGGGCCTACCTTGGCTGTTGTTGTTAATTGGTTTTCTAGAATCAACCAAATCGATCGAACCGAATAGAAATCAAAACTAAATAGTAAAAACCGAGCCGAACCTAATTACATTCGATTCAATATCGATTTTTTTAAACCACTAAAATAACCGAACCGAAGTCCGTCTTTATCTCCTTTTTAATTCCCAACCATAGCCAACCTCAGCCACCTATCTATCTTTTTCTTTTTTTAAATTCCCAACCAACCCATCCACTTATCTCTCTCTCCTTTTTTAATTCCCAGCAATATCCACCAATTAAAAACAAAGCAAATGAAATGACTTTTTTAATCCTGCCCAATGGGGAAGAACCCCTTCTCCTTCCTCCACAAGATGGGGCAGTGCCACCCCTTTTCCTCCTATTTTGTATCTGCCACCACCACCAACCCCTCCACATATGAAACAGCTCTCACTAGGTCTCATACCACTATACCAGGTATTTGAAGTGGAAGTGTCTTGAAAGTGGATGTGTCTTGAAAGTGGATGATTTGGTAACGATGATGCCGCCGTAATCTTGGCCTTCAACTTGGCCAATTTTTCTTTTGTTTTTTGGGATCTTTAGGCGACTTTAGTGATGTTTGAAGAAACAATTCTCGATTTGCTTCTCTAAAGCACTTGTGAGCTAATCACTCTCTTGTTCCCCATATTTTTTTGTTGACTATCTCTTACAAGTGAAATAAGAAAAAAGAAAATGAGAAGAAAAAAAAGGACAAAAAAACGAAAACTGAATCTAAAGTTCGGTTCAGCTTGGTTTTGATCCAATTTCAAGTCGATCGAACTGATTAACACCCTATTGGCTATACCACATGAAGGCAGTAGTCTCCATGTAGCACCAATGTCTCAAATATCCTGCGAACGATGAAACAGAAACAATCAGATGAGACGCTCAGCCACATTTTTACTGCCTCGAATAGACCTGATCGTCGACACAACGTCCGAACACAGCCTACTCAGTTTCATGGACGCCTACTCTCGCTACAGTGAGATCAGCATACCAGATGATGTCATTCGAATGAAAAACGCAAAAACGATTGGTAAACAGGATGCTCAAAGGGTAAATTAGAAAGATAAAGGAGGTCTACATCGATGACAGGTTGGTAAAAAGCCAACATAATCCTAATCACCCTGCGGACCTCCAAGAAGCATTTTCTCAACTTCGTAAATACAAAATGAAGCTCGACCCATAAAAATGCACCTTCGGGTGCAATCAGAAAAATTCATGGGCTATATGGTCAATCGAAGAGGAATAGAAGCAACCCAAAATAGATTCAAGCTTTTTTCAACATGAGATCACCAACGAAAATCAAATGAGTTAAGAGCTCGACTCGAAGGGTGGTAGCCCTGAACAGGTTTATCTCTAAATCCTCGAACATATGTCTACCCTTCTTCAAGATTTTAACAGGGAACAAGATTTTTCAATGGGGCAAAAAATGCGAACAAGTTTTCCGAGAGCTAAAAGCGTACATGGAGAAATGTTACCACCGAACTCTCCCCACCCTTCCATTTTTTTTTCTCCTCTTCTTTATCTTCCTTTAGTTGTAGGAGATTTATAAGGACATTGAGTGATATTGGATCGTGGTGGTGGAAGGGGATCTCAATGGTGTTTGAAAGAAATCAAACAAGTGAAAAAGAAAGTTAATGTTGGCAATTTGTGGTGGGCGGTGGGAGTTGTGTTGTTGGGCAAAAATGTCAAACAACTTTATGTCAGCGCCTAAAAACATATTCCTTTTAATTTTACAAATTTTAATTAGCAACTCACTTACAAGCAATACAAACAACTCATTCACAAGCTTGTTCAGTGCTCAGTGTTGATCACTTAGCACTGAGTGCTCAATAAAATGTATTACAATAATAACCTCATAATAAATTCATAATGCCTATTGTTATCCCTCTTCTTTACTGACCAACCCCTTTTCTACACTCTACCACGCGAGCACTACCGTCACCACCTACCTCTTCTTTCTCTTCTCTCTGTATGAGGAATGGAGGGATATAGGGTTGTTTGTAGTGATGGTGGAAGGTGATCTAACTGGTGTTTGGAGGAGAAAACAAGTGGAGAGAAAAGTTATTGCTAAGAGTTTGAGGCAGACAGATGGAGTCGTGGAGGTGGGCAAGAATGTCAAACAACTTTAAGTCAGCACCTAAACACAAACACATTTTAATATTACAGCTTCTAATCATCAGCCCATTCAGAAGCAAAACAACAATTTCATTCAAAAGTTCTAACTCTGGCTTCTATACACTTAAAAAAAAACAAATACCACCTAAGGAAACAGTAAAATACCTAAATGTAAGGAACTTTAACATATTGTTCAGACTTCTAAAATAAATATTAGCAGAAATAAACTTACCAGTGTTCAATGATGATGGTCTTTTCAAGCTTACCATCTTCAACAAGCCCTTTGTCTTCCAATTTCTGTTCGCCAGCCTTGTTTCCGTCCCTAATTAACCAAATCTCTAGCTGTTATTGGTGGTCATTGTAATTCACATAAAAATATGAATATGCAGGCAATCTTTATAATGTAGTGAAACTTAACTCCTTATGTTCATGTAGTGAAACTGAACTCATCATCTTTGTGCCTTAGATTTTGTGCCTTAACTCATCATCTATGTGCATGCAGTGAAACTTAACTCTAGCTTAACTCTTTGTGCCTTAACTGTTTATGTGCATGTTTGTTTTAGACTTTTATCACAAAATCTAATGGTGGATGATGAGTGCTACATCAATTTAGCCTTTAATAAAAAGGTGTCCTCATAGATTCCATTGGAATAAGATTCCATCCAACCAAACACATCCTAAGTTTTAGTTGCATTTATAAAATTTTCATTTTAAGCATGCGGAAAACTTCAAATGTAAAAGTATTAATTTATGATTAGATGACTTAAAAAACTATAAACTTCTCTTCAACAAAAGATATCTGAACTAATTTTCCTAAAACTCTCATACATACAAAAAATCTCATCTTCAATGGAAACCACTCCAGAAACTTTTTCAAAGATTTACATGCTAATACACACCAACACTAAAATAAATGCAAAGAAGACTCAAATTTCATTCAAACTCAAAGAAATGTCAAGTCAAAATAAGTTGATGAATCCATCAAATGTATATAATGAAACCCACAAACTGCAGCAACTTTCAAATGTATGAACAATCAATGGAAGCCATTCTACACAATTGTGATTCAATTTCACTTCAAGAATCAAGTATCAAACATATGAACAACCACAAACCCTAAATATCATAAAGCATATCACAATTCACATAGAAAATGCAGTTTAAACAAAGAATCTCCTCAATGGAAACCATTTTACACAATTTGGATTCAATTTCAAGATAACTTTAAGAACAAAACTAATAAATAAAAACAAATGAACAACCACAAACCCTAAAATGTTGAAAGAAAATATAAGAACTTACACGTCCTTATCAGAGGCATTTTCATCCTCTTCAGACTCCATCTCCTCTGCTTTGTTTGAACCTTTCTTAGCCGCAGGCTTCTTCCACTTCTTCTCCGGCTCCGGCTCCGGCTCCTTTTTAAACTCGTCTCCAGACTCCGATTTGTCTTTATCCTCACGGGCGGCATCTCCATCTCCAGACTCCGACAACTTCTCTTTCTCTTCTTCATTGTCCGCCTCTTCGTCCTCCTCCACAACCGTCTCCTCCTTCTCTAGTTTCTTTGAACCTTTCTTCGCCGGAGGAGGCTTCTTCACCGCAGCGCGCTTCTTCGCCGGAGACTTCTTCACAACAGGCTTCTTCGACTTCTTCTTCGGTCTATCCTCCTCTTCAGACTCACTAGACTCCTTTCCCTTCGGATCATCCACCTCTACCTTCAACGCTCTCTTCACCAGCTTCTTCTTCTTCTCATTCGCCTTAGTCAACTTCCCTGTTGTATCCTCCAAAGATCTCAGCGTAATCACCTCCGACTTCACCACACTTCGAGTCAGCCGACCTCCAATGTTCACTCGCCTCGTCATCTCCTCCGCCGATTCGCTCTTCTTGCTCTCTAATTGCTCTGTTTTCACCTTCTTCGGCGCCATTGATGACCTCGCTTCCTTTCTCTCTCTCTTGGCTTCTTTGTTTCTTGAGTTGGTTCAGTGGCTCTCCCTTGCTTTTATCAAGAGAGTGGAAGAGTGAATGAATGTGTTTTTTTATTGTTTTCCCGCTCATTTGTCCATCACAAGACCGGAAGATGGAAAGACAAGTCGATGTGGGCCTGATTGGCGGGACTCAGTTGAGGTCTCAATCAGTACCGTTCAATCATTCACTTCGTTATGACCGCGATCAATTTTTCGTGCGTTTGAAATCAGGACTGGCGAATTGCTCTGATTTGCTGATTATACAGTGTGATTTTGCTTTTTGGCACTGTGTGAATAGCTGTCATGAAAAACCATCCCGCCGGTTGACGTGCCTAATGATGTCTTTCTGAAAAGGGTTATTTACCTTGTAGCAGTCGTTAACTTTGAGTATGTCCAAGTGGTAAAAGTCCGTTACAATCACATCTCTTATTTTAATTTTTTATTATTATTTTAATTTATTTTTAATTTTTTATACTAATTTAATTTTAATTAAACTATTATTAATTTCAATAATAATATAATTATTTTTGTTTCAATTATATACATGTTCAATTATACTATTATTAATTTTAATTTAATTTAAATTTGACTAATTAAAAGATTTGTAAGTTTTTAAAAAAAATTAACATTAATAATTAGTTTTTTATCATTATTCAAATATATCTTCCACTTTTTTTATATCATCTTCATTTCAATTATACTATTATTAATATAAATAATTACAACTATCAGATAGTAATATTTTGATATTGTATTAATTACCACTTTTATTTATTTAAAAATAATTTAAATAAAATAAAAGGTAAATTATTATAATTTTTAAATCATTGTAAAATTTTAATTAATCCCTTTTCATTATTTGACTAAAATTGAAAGGGGTGAAATTAAAGAACAGGGGAAGATAGTTGATGATTTATTTTATTATTATTATATGAAATTTAGGGGAAGTTGAAGGAGAAGCTATTATTGATGATGGTTTAGGGAATGATTGGAGGGAGGGTTTTTCCAATGAAACTCCTAAAATAGCTAAATTTATGGGTTTCATATTTCTTCACCACTCCAACCACATCTTCTATTTTAACTTTTTCATCATCATTTTAATATATTTTTAATTTTTCTATACCAATTTAATTTCAATTATACTATTATTAATTTCAACTTAATATAATTACATTAATTAGTTTCAATTATATTATTATAATATTATTAAATATATTATTATTAATTTCAACTTAAATATACAATATTATTATTTTCAATTATACTATTATTTATATATTTTTTAATTATACTATTATTAATTTCTAGTTAATTTAAATTTGACTAATTAAAAATTTTGGAGTTAAAAAATAGTATTAATAATTAAATGTTTTATCATTATTTAAATATATCTTCCACAATTTCAATCATTATTTAGATAATTACATTTTTAATTAGACTATTATGTTGAATTAGTATTAATAATTACTATTAATAATTTTATCACTATTTAAATTAATTAATAATTATTTTGTTTAAATTAGTATTAATTTGTTTTTAATTATACTATAAATATACTTTAAACAATTATTTGTCATTATTTAAATTAGTATTAATAATTAATTTTTAATTATACTATTATTTAGATACTTTTGTTTTTATTTTTTATTTATTTTTAATTTAAAAAAATAAATATTTGGATTGTTTTATTAATAAATGAGATTTAGGGGATGGTTAACTTCCCCCTAAATTTAGGGGGAAGTTGAGGGAGAAGTTATTATGGGGGATAATTTGAAGGTTTTTTTTTTCAATGAAATCCCTGCTATTTTAGGGGATGATTGAAGATGTTTTTAGATGTAATAAATTATCTAAATTTTATATAATCATTATTTTAGCTCTTAATCATTAAGTCAACTCAATTGACTAGTAGAAATCATTAACTATTTTGAAATTTTTAAAAAATACCTCATGTGTCAAGCACATGATGGATACCGAACAGAAAATACCAAACAAATTTCTTCTTGAAACTCTAATTTCGTTATGATCAATCTGAACTGCCAGAAACGACCCCATCCCTCCAATAACCCTGCATCCATCCTTGTCAACCACATAACACCATTTCGTTGCCTCTTCCACATTAACAAATGGGGCTTATTCTGTTGAACCCCTGAGAAATTCAATTTTTGGCAACAGATGAAAAAAACACAATCCGTAGCAGATCAATCATACGGTTTCTTGACTCAGCAAAACCTCTTGTCTAAAAGCTAACATCACGATAAGACAAATCAGGAAACCAAAAAAAAATTAGTTGAAAAAATCAAAGAAGTACACAAGTATAAAGTGTTGTTCGGTATATCATCTTTCATTAATAACCCGAAAATACAAAGTTCATTCCTCATCGGGAAAAGGTTCAGATACAACAGAGCTAGGCTTGGCAGAAGAAGAAATAGAGGATGTGTCTGCATGCACTACCGCTCAGACACCCTGATCTTGATCACCCTCTTTTTTATTGATCGAAATATTTTCCAAACTCCACAGAGGACACCTCTCTGTAGCAAGTGAAGTCCCAATCAGCATGTTCCTCTTTCATCAGTTGCAAACAACTCCAGTATTCCTTGCACGACTCTGCAGAACTCAACGTGTTCTGGCCCTTGCGGAGCTTCTCCTCGCATACTCTTGACTTAGCAAGCACTCGCTCCACCTGCTCCAATTTGCCCGATAACGCAACAGTTTTTAATGCTCAGCACACGATTGTCCTTTATTGCACTAAGCTCAATTTGTGCCAGAAGGAGTTATTTTTCTGTTGTCCTCACACTCTTGGCATTGAAATCAACATCGGCCTCCAGCTGCTGACATCGAACAATTCACTCGGACTCCTTCTTCGCCTTCTCTTCATTCAAAGCCTTCATCTCAGTTTCTGCCTTGGCTACAGTCTTCTGAGCGAATTGTAAGTCACAATGGATAATGTTCAGATCTTCCTCGAACCTATCCCTCGCGAACAATGCCTCTGCCGAATCGGATTTAAGCGTTTCCAAGTGAGCCCTTTGAGCCTCCGATCTTTCCTGTCAGGCCTCTTTTCTTCAATATGTTTCTTCAATGAGCCAATTTCGTAGAGAGCGTCAGAATATGACTTTTGCAAATTCGCAAATACTCTTCCATGACACACGGTATCTCACAAGCAACCTCAACTTCCATCCTAGCAACGACAACTTGGTTCGGATATGACATCCCTAGCACGAGATGCTTCTGCCCCTCGTCCATATGCTCTCCCAGCGTATCACTTTCTAGCGTCGTAACGCAATTCGCCAGTCATTCACTCCATTTACTAATATGCTTATTGGAATAATAAGAAATATCAACTTTCTGGTGTTGGGCCTGGCTTCCCATCATTACCACATCCAAGGCGAATCCGGATGGAGGTCATCTAGGATCAAAATCACTCCAGCACCACCCTTCGCTATCTTCACCGCATCAGGGTCGTCATCCACAGTTTTCCCCTTACTCATAATGATCTACTCTCTCTCATGAGCCGATTCGGAAGCAGTTTACGAGGAAGAAGGAAACGAGTTATCTCTCGGACTTGTCGTCATCTTAATGTGAGGACAAGATCAAGATGAAGGACAATACGGACGAAGTGGAAGAGACTTTTCGCCATAAGGATGACAGTTATACGACTATTCCGCATGCAAGCCGATGAGACCCACGATACAATGAGGGGCTGTACTTGAAATCCTTCAATGAAAAAAAACAAGTTTGGCCAGCATCAAATGAAGCCGCCATATCTAGGGCTGGAAACCGAACCGACGGTTCGATTTTTCACCTAAACCATTTCAAACCGAAACCGAACTGACCATTAACAAAACCGATCCGAAACCGAACTGATTCTAATTTATGCAAACCGTAACCGAACCGACTAAAATCAAAATAAAATCGAACCGACCGACTATTTTAAACCTATTGTATTATTTATATATAAAATATATATTATTTATTATATATATTCGGTCGGTTCGGTTTGGTCGGTTAAAATCACATAGAAACCAAAAACCAAACCGACCATTTCGGTTTTGAATTTTTTGAAACCGAACCGAACCAATCGATTCTATTTAGATCGGGTCGGTTGGTTTAATCGGTTTTTTGTTCAGCCCTAGCCATATCTGCATGCAGCAACATGTTGTTCATGACCCTCGCCTGCTCAGTACCCACCTTTGTTACATTTTCAACCCCCGCTATTTGCAAAAATTATTTCTCCAAGTCGGGGAGAGAAATGGGGGCATGTGCCTGATCATCACACCCCCCACCCTCGACACAATGGCTTATGCCCCAGCGGACGAATCAAAATCTTGCCCCACAACTTTGTGCCTCCCTTCAAAGAGGCTAAACGCTTACGGGCGAGCTTAATTGTAACACAAGGCTTATTTGGACGCATGGAAGAAAAAAAATGCATCATTCAACTTGCCCTTCTTGACGGGCTCAGAATCTACACATTTTGAAAATTTATCCTTTTTTTGAAGATGATTTGCCTTCGGATTTCGGTTTCGAAAATTGTAAAAAGAGTCGGCCCTTATGCCAGTAAGCCCACAACCCATAGCCCGCTGCGCTTGATATTAGAAGGTTGGACAATGTCCTCTACCCACATCCGAGGCATGTCACGAAATTTGTCCATGGTCGCTTCGTTCCCAGAATAAAGGGAGAAATTGGGAATTTCTTTACAAAAAACACAGATAACGATTCACTATGCAATTAACACCGGCGGGATCCAAACAGAATAAAACTTACTAAGTTGCCTGAACTCTCGCTCGATCGGATGACCATTAAGCTCGAAATACTTCGAGTCTGCATAAGCCATGAAACAATACTTTTGCCAGAACTTGAAGTCGTCAGATAAATTGCCAAATAAAGATGGCGAAGTTAACATGCTCATTTATTCGATAGGTGAATGGTTGAACATCCTCAAAGACACCCGGATACCAACGTCCTTCACCCTAACTAGAATGGCAATCACCATCCTATACCCGTTTGGCACCAGCTGAACGAGCGGAATATATAGGTACGCCAAAAAGCTCCAAATCTCTTTGATGACTGAAATGTGGATGCGCAATTGAAACATACCCCGATGCAAACAGATACATCCTTCCGGAGGTGACAATGACGTTTAACTAACACCCAATATGAAGAACACTAGATCATCAGGGATCTCATACATCTCACGAAGGCCCTCCAGATTTCATTCGGATATTGACCTCTCCTTGAAGAACTTACAGCCATTAGCGAACA
This sequence comes from Berberis thunbergii, assembly GCA_003290165.1. NCBI lineage: Eukaryota > Viridiplantae > Streptophyta > Magnoliopsida > Ranunculales > Berberidaceae > Berberis > Berberis thunbergii. The sequence goes on from QNQO01009785.1 coordinate 42,490, forward strand.
GTTCATCAGAAAATCAATTTTGTCTCGCCATAAAAGAAAGTACAAGCTTTCGATTACGAATAATAAACAATGTCAAAATCACGAAAAAACAGAGTTTCTAAGATCGAATGAGTATAGGAAATAAACTCTATAGGGAGGGTGATCTATATAGAAAACATAATTCTCGCATTTTTCTTTTTCAAGCAGACACACGCCCAATTAATGAAGCATGTTGCTCGAGGAGACGATTCAGACTCAACCATCACGACTGTTCAGGTCCTCCATGACATGAATTAGTGGACCCACAAGACAACCCACCAACTCGACGGAGTAGCTGATGATACACCAAAACATCATTTAATCCGTTGTACACGTGTCATGGTAATCTCGTCAATATATCTAAGCGGGCCTAATTGCCCACCCAACCTGGCGAAGCCCAAACAACACTAAGCTCACTTTAGCAGAATCCAGAAGGTTGAACCCAAATTGCAGAGCTCTATTAAGCCCACACGTCACATGGTCAAGCCCAATATCCATAAGGCCTAATCAGGCAAGTATTTAGGGGGTTGTCCTAAGATGGGCAAGGCCAAGAATACATTGGTTCCGACTAAGAAACAAATACCGGAGTATAAGTCATGCATGAAAACTCCCTTGCATGGACAACATTTCAAAAAGGAATTTTTTTCTAGATCTAGGAGCACAAGTTGTGTAAGGAAATTTCCCTACATTGGCGATTCCCAACTATGAAAGGATCTCGAGCAAGATATCTTTCCTAAACTACGCCAACAAAGGCTTAGCCGAACAATGACTATTGCATTATAAATAGGGTATAGGGTTGATGAACAAATGTACGCTACATCCAATTTACAGCTTTAATCATTTCTGAAGTCTTATCTGACTTTAGCATCAGAGTGTTATCTGCCGCCACAACGGTGGTTTTGGCTCACGTGTGTTCCCTGTGGAGGACCAGGTCAAGGAGAACATGATTCGACTACATCATAGTCTATAAATCTATAAAATAACTATTGGTTTATAAATCTACAAATCTATCAAATAGGAACTTTGAAATATTTTACAAGGCCTCACACACTGTTCATTGAACAGTGAACACCAATTTCAATTATAGGTGTTAGATATTATACTTTCGATATTAAATAAAAGTAGGTTAAATTTCACATACAAGACACTATTACTAGTCAAAACATGATATAAGCTGACAAAGTTAAATAACTATTATAACAATAAGATAAATTATAACCACAAAGAGCGAGTTCCTTCCCCTTATAGAATGAACGAATAGTCGAGACCTATAGAATATGGAGCCACAATTTTTTATGGTGGTGCAAATAACACTTCACAAACAATTTTGAGACATTAATAGATACACCCCACCCCCCCTTCAAACCATCTTGACTGTTAAGTGTTTCACATGCTTTGCACATGATTCGCTTGTTTTTTATATTGATTAAAATACCCAACGACAATAGTGTTTAAGATAATACAATTAAGGGTCCAAATCACATGAAGGAAACCTCTAGATTTGCATTATGTATCTTGAGGCAAACACTTCTTTTAAAAAAAACTACCCAACCCACCACCATACACCCTTCTCTATCAATTTATTTCCCTCATCTCTTTCATTGGTTCACACTTGAGTTTGCTTTCTCCATTCAACCCCGGGTAGCTGAGATTCAACCATCCACACATCAAACACCCCCTTTTAACCTGGGTAAGATAGATAGATATACAGAAAAAGAAACTGAAATACATATATTACATGACAATACTTCTCTCTGTAATTGATGGACGAAAAAGTTAAGGCTTCAAATTAGCTATTGTTGCTGGCCATTGCAATGGTTTGAGAGAGAATGGGCAACATTGGTGTGGTGGGACTTGGAGGATGAATGAACAAATTGGAGGATACGAGGTGTGTTGAGGAAGGACCTGTGGGGAATTAGTGGAATGGTGAGAATCGGTCGGGGAGATGATAAAGAAAATGAGAGTGGAAATGGGAATCAATGTGATTAGGATTGACCAAACAGATGGAAGAAAAGGCCACTTGTAGAGAGAGATCACTCAATCGAACGTTCTTTTTCATCTCTATTTCCTTCACTCCAAATCACTAACTCCACCATTAAATATCTCTTCATTTGTTTCTTTTACAGTTCTAATTCTAACACAAAAAATTCAACCTTTTGGGATTTGGAGAGCTTCCTTGATGTCTTGGAGTGATGCACACAAATGAGGTTTGTCTTGTTTGACATGCACAAGATTCGGGTGGGTTGGAAAGATGTTTTTAAACTAAGATATTTTATTCAAGATGCATTTGCTATTCTGTTTGAACCACACACTTAAGAGCTAGGGGTGCTCCCGTAGACGGTAAAAAACAGAAGACCATAGTTGCTCGTTAGTCTTTAGGAGACCACTAATTTGTTTGGAAACTTGCGCAATACTTTGAGTTTTGCATAAGGCCCCCATTTGTTGACACCACCACCCTCATATTTTCGTCTAACACCTCCTACTATTTAACACCGCCAATATAAACTAAAACTTTCCATTTTTCTCTATTTTCTTCTCACACTCTCAACGGTTTCTCTCTAAAACAACAACAACAATCAATTCTCTCCCACCGCCATCGACGTTGATGTTGCCCTGCTGCCATTATTTTTCTCCCACCCCGCCATCACATCATCGTTGCTCATCTGACACCTTTTTTTCCTTTCATTTTCTCTTCCTTTATTTCCCCTATTTTATTCTCATCAACCACATATTGTAGTAGCATCAGTGGCGTCGTTGCCGCATGTAGCCCCACCTTGTCATCACAGTCGAGGCCACCCCGCCATAACCCTTTTTTTCTCCTTCCCTCTCACACAGGCCTCCACGAGGATGGATTTTCCACTCGCAGAGGTCAATAAAAAGGGCAAATTTTTTTCGCCCTCGCCTTAGATTATGAGATGACGAGTTCCATCCTCACACAGGTCGATGAGAAAACAAAAAAATGGGGTGAAGATAGTGTTTGTTTTTTGTTCTGAATAGACTCATAAGTCTTAGTAAGAAATGGGACATTTTAAAAATGGTGTTTAAGTTGAAATTTTGATTGGAGTAAGCACCATGGGGGGTGGTATCACTTAGGTGGTTAGAAACTAATTTCTAACTAGAGTTACAAGTTTTGAACGAGTTTCTTAATGAAATGTTTGTTTTGCTTAACTCATTTTTCTACTTGTTTTCTCTCTTCCAAATACCATTCCACCACTACCAGAAACCACCCTATATCCCTCTCAATTGCTCGTACAATTTTCAATATAAATGAAGAGAAAGAGAAATATGAGGAGATGAGGAGGAGGGAGGCTATAGAGGGCGGTGGCGATATTGCTTACATGATAAAGAGAATGTGGAGAAAATAGGGAATGGTTGGTAGAGGAGATGGGTAACAACAATCGTTATGAATTTATTGTGAGGTTATTATTGAAATGAGTTTTCATTAAGCACTCAGGCTGTAATACCCGCCTAATTAAATAAATATAAAAATTTCTTTTGTAAACCCTAATGTTGATGGGTTGCTACTAAAATTGTATTTGGGCTTGGCTGTGGGCTTTTATTAAACTAATAAGTAGGGTTTTTATTTTGTGAAAGAGGATGGGTGCACTCGAAAGTTCGGTGGGGGCGAATAGCCACCCACCATATAAAAGAAACAAAACCTTTTTTTTTTCTTTTTCCTTTTTTCTTTTCTCCTTCCTTCTTCTTTTCTCCTTCCTTCTCCTTTTTTTCCCCTTCCTGTTTCGTTTCTTCACCAAAGGAACAGACCACACGAGAAAGAGAGAGAAGGAGGAGCAGGCAACGAGAGAGAGGTCTGGCGAGAGAGAGAGAGGGGGAGAGCATTGGTGGAGATCGTGGAGATAGAAGAATCAGTGATGGTGCTTTTGGCGATAGGAAGGAGAACAAGGTAATTTCGAGAAGACGATGGTGAGTCTTCCTTCATTCTTTATATGAGTTCCTTTTTTGAAATACCCATATCTTTGTTTGTTGATTTTGGTGTGTTCGATGGCTTACTGGCGATTGAGTGTGTTTTGCCATTCTTTTTTTTTTTCCTTTATAGTCTTGTTTGGTGTTTGGGTTTCTTTTGGTTTGAGTGGATTTGCAGATTTTGATTGATATTGTCAATTGGTTTTCTTTGGTATCAACTATTTCTGTTAAACCAAATGGAATTTATCAATTTAGGCTCTGATTGTTGTGGTTGATGAAATTGGATTTGGGGATACAAACTTTCTTATTGTCCTCTTTCTTCGGCCTTTATAACGCTTGTTTAAAATGGTACTAACAGTGGATTTGCCTATAGAGGTTACTTGATATGTTTTTTTGTCCTTAATACTAATCAGTTGATTTCAGAGACATGTATCCACTAAACTTCTTTCGAACCGTAGACAGGTTTAAGGTGTTTTTCTTAGGAGAATACTTGGTTGAGATTTTTTTATGAACTGGAAAAAAAAATTTAATAAGTGCATTCAGTTTCTTATGAAATATTGAAGTTTTCGCTTATCTTACATAAATGTATTGAAGTCTTGTTCATGCTATTTCATGTTTTTAGTCGAAGAATGGGCAATGTAGCAACTAGCAAAGATAAACTGATTAGAGCCAAGATATGTACACCCATGAGATTTGACTTCTACTCTATTTAAACGCGAGTTTTCATGAGTATGTGATTTATTGAGACGATTTCTGAATCTATTAGGCCCATCAAATGTAGTCTATAAGTTAACGGCTAAAAATGGAAGGTACTGTAATGTTTCGTGCTTATGCATAAGCGACACATACAATTTATAATTGCAGTAACTGTAGTATTTCAAGGACTGTGATGGGATGTAATGGGATACGATTATTACATTTTATCATACTATATAACATGATACATGGTAATTCCATTTAGTATTCACCTTCTTGTTAAGGCCAACCTTGATCTTTGGTTTGATGAGCCTGTAGCATCATTAAATTTAGAAGAACCAATGTAATTAGCCATTACAATAAAGATGTAGGTTTTTATTATTGTGAATTACTCGTGGATCTTTTGCTCAAGGGCCAAAGATTGTGATTCCCATGCAACATTAGCCGTTGACATTAGGATTCCATGCAACCAACACACCCTAATTAGTGAGTTCATTTTCTTGAGTAATTTTGTCTTGATATGCAAAAATCAACTACAGATTGCTGGAAGGATTGAATAGCAGATCTGTTATGATAGCATGTCCATGCAATTTGCCATTAGAAATAGCTGAGAATTCTGTTTCTTCAGTAGCTTTTCATCTGATGTGAAAAGAGCTCACTGTACTTGGTTTTAGCTGTTAGTGATAGTCCTCTTAAAGGAAAATAGAGCCATATGCTTGCTACTCAACTTTTGAATAGGCTTTACTACCCAAACCATTATGTACTTGTAATGCAAGGAGCGTTTTAAATCGTGTTTAATTGAGGGTGATCTAAAGTGTATAAGCTCTGGTGTCAATATAGGTTTGTGTTTCAGAGTGTTGGACCCTGCGAGTTATTTTATGCAATTCAATTATTGTAAGCACCTCCCTTTAATTCAAGACTGCTATTTGATTCCCCAATTTGGAATGTTGCATTTGGTGTGTCAATGGCTAATGCTCACGCAACAAAGCCACTGTTTTCTAGAATTGATTGAATAAAAATGTTTACTTGTTTTTATTGCAGATTTATTTCAATTTAATTCTTACTTTGTATTTCAATTACTGCTTAGATATGGTTTTAATTCTGCCAATGAATACATTTTGTGCGCTCAATAGCAAACAGTCAAGGGCAATCAAGAAAATGAAAATTACAAAAAAAAAGAAAAAAAAAAGAAGACAATATTTTGAAAAGTGAAACGTACCGTATGTACCTGGTTGGAATATTCCTTTTAATGATTGTTTCTGTTACATTTGTTAGTTTATATGTTAAGGCATCTTTGTATGTTAGCAAATTTAACTGAGCATTTGTTTTAGCTTGGGTATTTGTATTTCTATGCGAATTGGTGTGCATATTGTTTTTTTTTTGTATATGATGCAAAGAGATGAGATGTGTGAATTGGCAACGTGTCAAATATTATTTGTTCCCCAAGAGAATGGTTGATACGGTGGTTGATTTATTTAAGGTTGACAAAGAGTCACCATAAAAGAGTTTTGAGTTTTAGTTGATATTTTTTTTATGTTTTTTTTCCACGACTTCGAAAAAAAAAATGTGAAAAGAAAAGAAATTTTTGTATACAGACTTGCTTGTATACTTGTGATATTATTGGGTATGCAGACTTGCTTGCATATCAGTGTACTTGCCAGTGATCGACCTTCGGGTGAGATGACATGTTCCTCGAGGTGGCACCCCACTTGGAACATGTACGCTCCGAATGGTTTCGATGGCAACATGTACGCTCCGAATGGTTTCGATGGAAAGGGCGGCACACTTGGGTGAGGTGTGTTCGGTGCACCGTTCCATGTGTGTTCGGTTGTACGTGAAGATTTAGGAAGAATGCTTGCCATGGATCGAACTTCGGGTGAGATGACATGTTCCTCGAGGTGGCACCCCACTTGGAACATGTACGCTCCGAGTGGTTTCGAAGGCAAGGGAGGCACACTTGGGTGAGGTGTGTTCGACACAGGAGGAGAGTGTGATTGTGGAAAAGAAGCGAGATTTTTTTTTTTTTTTTGTATGTGCATGATTACCTTTAAGGAAAAAACTAAATGCTCATTCAACCATTGAATGAGAACTACATGTCTTCCTAAAGGTAGAAAAATGTGTTCTGTTAATATTTCAATAATAGTCTAATATGATTATGAATTGTATAGTTGTTGCATTTATGAGGATTGATAACTCAAACTTTATTTATTAGTAATCAATAATGCATATTTATTTATTATGATGATAACACCATTGCCTCATTGAGGAACTACATGATGGTGTGGTTATTTATTGATTGGTTTATTTTAATGTTGTCATGTGCGGATTTATTGATTTTGGGATGAAGAATTCTCACACCAGCTTTATTGCTGACCCGAGTGAGCTTTTGCTTCTTGGGTACATTCATTTTGGAATGTAGCCGAGTAGTCTTTCAGGTTTAGAGATTTTGAGCTGCATTACTGGAGTTCCGCTAGTGAGCTAGCCATGCTAGTCTTCTCCGGGTTAGATTTTATTTGTTTCAGATGTTTAGTTCATGCTGCTATTTGTTTCTGTGTTATTATTGAATTCTCACGTCCCGAGTTTTGGGGGAAACGGATAATCCTACGTGGCTTTTTGGGATTTTCGTTTCCTTCGAAAATCGGGGCGTGACACAGGCTCCGCTTGGTATCCGGTAAAATAATGCATTTGCATTCATTTGCGAGCGGTTATAAAAAATACGTGCTTGATCAGATTTATGAAAAATGGTTATGAAATTAAAATGCACCTCTGCATATTCACGTTATGAGATATTGCATTATTTTACGGGATAAAAATGTCCTGAATTAGTTCGCAATGAACTCTCAAGTCACACGTTGGACTATATTTCTTAATAAATCCATATTTTTAAGAGTTATTATTATGGTATGAAATTCAATAGAGTCCATACTTACAAGAGTTTATTATAATTAAAACCTTATAAAAAGTTCTTATTTTTCTTACATATTATTCAGTTACATATTTAAAGAAAACATATGTAATATATATATGGGAAAACATAAGGTATGTGAAATGCACACTGCCAATGGCATGACAGCTCAACGGTTGGAGCTTGGCGGATGATACCACTTGGTCTTGGGTTCGAACCCAGCTTGCGACATCTTGCCTTCCAAAAAAAAAAAAAAAATGCACACCAATGGAAAATATATATAAAAATTGTGGAACTGCATTGTTTTTTCTTTGATTACCAAGCAACCGCAAAATAATGCATTGCAAAGTGATGCATATGCATTACTTTGCAAAATACATTTTTTTACAATGTACTAAGCGAAACCTAAGTGCTAAGTGATCAACACCCCCATGGTGATTACTTAAATCATAACTTCAACTTCTAATAAGAACTTAAAAACAAACACCATTTTTAAAGTGTCTCACTTTTTATTAAGACTTCTGAGTCTATTTAGAAAAAAACAAACACCCTCTTAGCACTGAACGTTTAATGAAAATTTATTCCAATAATAACTTCCCAATAAATTGTAATGATTGTTGTTACCCCTTTCTTCTATCAACCATCCTCTATTTTCTCCGTCTCATCTTTATCATGCGAGCAATCTTGCTCTTATTGCCTCCACCCTCCCTAGCTTCCCCTTCACATTTTCTTCCTATTCCTCTTTCTCTCTATTGAAGGTTGTATAAGGAATGGAGGGTGATAGAGGTGGAAAGGGATCTCAACGATGTTCAAAAGAGAAAAAATATGTGGAGAAAATGGTTAATGTTGGTGGTGAGAGTTGTGGTGGTGGATAAAAATGTAAAATAAGCTTCAAGTCAGCTTCCAAAATCAACTTTAATTTTAAACCCTATAATCATTAGCCCATTTTTAAAATCAAAACAAACAATTTATTTAGAAGATGGAACACTTGAAGGAAAAAAAAAAAAAAAAAAAAAAAAAAACCCACCTTACGCTCCCCCGCTTTTTGACGGTCCAAAATCTTAATCTTCTTGGATTTGACCCACTTTGACCCTTTCATCGAAGATCTCCCAAATTCAACCCAACAAAACATCATTCCACCTTCTCTAACGTAAGCAGGCCAGAACGATCACTCCCCAATTCCCATTTCTCAAATACCCATCCCCACTCCACACCCCTGTGCACATTAGCACAGACGCCTAATCATCTGAACCTCCCTCATCAAAATTTCAAATTTACCCACCCATTCAGATCGGAAACGAAGAAGATTTCACTCAGGAGCCACATCTCTTTCTAACCTCCAATTCGCTCTCTCTCTAAATCCGCCATTAAAGCTCTGCAAAAGCTTCGAAATGATGGTTTCGAGCGACGCGGAGTTCAATCTCAGAGTACAATTTCACTCTCACTGCAATGTAGTTCGAATTCTTTAAATTTCGTCTTCGTTTCTGATCATTTCTTCTTATTCTTGTTTCAGGCATCTACACAGCCAGGTTTCGGTCTCAGGTAAGTTTTTCTCTCCATTTTTGTCGAATTTCTAGGATTTGTTGAGTTTCTAGGGTTTTGAGTTCGTGTTGTGTTACAGTGAGTATGCGTTTGCTGATACTGGAAACCTAGAGCATTGTGCGAAGTATCTGAATCAGACACTTGTGACCTTCGGATTTCCGGCTTCGCTCGATCTGTTCGCTAATGATCCGGTTTGCACCGATTAGTTGTCTTGTTTTCATCTTTGATATTTGCATTTGATTTGTAATTGTACGTGTTGTTTGATTGTTTAAGGTCTCCATTGCTCGAACTTGCAATTGTATCTATTCGCTGCTTCAGCAGAGACAGCGTGATATTGAGTTCAGGGAGTCGACAAATGAGCAGAGACAGAGGTGAGAAGCCGTTGTATTCATTCGCTTGTAAAATGAATGGTTAGAATTAATTCTATGTGTGATTTGCTTGGAAAATGATATTTGAGGGAAAATGTTTGTTCATCACTTGAATTATGAATTTTTCTTTCAATGAGAGTGTTGGTAGAGATGTTTGTTGTTCTATTTCGCCACATTGGTTTTTGTTGCAATGGAGACCCATTTAGTTCTTCAGGGCACCAGAATGTAGTGTGATAGGTGCTACTCCACTCATGCAAGTTCTGTAAACTTAATGGTTAATCTGTAGTATTATTACGTTTGATTTCGGTTATTGGGGACTAGGGAGAAATATGCTGATGTGGGATTTTGATTCCTGTGATTATGTATGAGTTTTTTATCATGTTGTAGGTTGATATCTGACATGTCAAGATTGGAGGCCAAAGTTGAGAGGCTTGAAGCACAGTTAGCAGCAAAGGATCGAGAATTGGCCACATTAACTCGAACGGTTTGACTTTTCACCTTGTTGGCTTATAGAGTCGATTAACATGAACAGTTGGTTCTGAATCAATGTTCTCATGTTTAATCAGGCAGCTAAAGCTGCTGCAGGTTATAAAGCTCAAATTGACAAGCTACAACAGGAGCGGGATGAATTCCAAAGGATGGTTATTGGTAATCAGGTTTGTTGCGCTTTCACGTCCTGTTCATGCTTGCACTAACATCAGCAAATGTGTGGTTCTTGACAAACACTGTTTTTCTTGATTGACAATGTAAAGCAAGTGCGGACTCAACAAATGCATGAGATGAAGAAAAAAGAGAAGGAGTATATTAAATTGCAGGTAGTTTGTTGATTCCCTTATGACCATTCTATTGGTGACCTCTTAGTTGTTGCTGTTACTATTTTTTTATGCAATTAATTTCACATTCAAAGTTGGAAGGATATAAATGGAGAATTGAAATAATATTTCGTGTCATGCCACTCTGTAGGAAAAACTGAACCAAGTGTTGATGGAGAAAAAGAAGGAATCACGGTCAGGCATGGAGATAATGAATTTACTTCAGGTACTCGATGATTTACTAGTGTTCGTGAGGTTATATGGTCCAGGTTTCTATATTCGTCACCCCTTTACTGACATCACTCTTACAATGATGCAGAAAGAAGGGCGACAACGTGGAACTTGGAATGGAAAGAAAGCCGACAGTGACTTCTATAAAATGATTGTATGGAGGCTAATTATCTTATTTTATGTTTTATGGTTTTTATTTGTTTTATTTTCTTCTTTTGAATAATGTTATATCATACTTCTTTTCGGCAATTCTAGGTTGATGCCTATGAGGTCAAGAAGCAAGAGCTCATGGCAGAGAATGCTGACCTGAGGGCATTATTACGTTCTATGCAGGTTATTGTCGTAACCTCTTTTATGTAGTTGTACATTAGTGTAATATCAATTGATAGGTATGATTCATGCTATAATGTAGAATCTTTACCTTTTGCAGCGTTGTGATACAAATGATTTCTAATAATGATTATTTCAACCTGAAGATTCTCTTAGGTTCATACCACTAATGCAATTTAGAGGTGTCAGTTCTATCGCGCTACATATCTAGTTGAGCTGTTTCAGTTCTGCAAGATAAATCACAAGATTCTTTTAAGTTGTATTGCCTAATCAATCAGAGGCAAGCTTTTCAGCCACCAATCCTTAGTCTTAAAAAATTACTGTGAGTTTTCTCTTTCTTGCATCTTTGTCTGATTCACTACACGTGTGGATGTTAGTAGTTGCCTATGTTGACATATCACATGTTAAATATCAATTTATGTTTTAATAGGGCATACGAGATCAATTTTTTAAATATGGAATGTTATTAAAAAGATGGCATCATTTCTGTTTTGCTTACAGATGGATATGAGGGACTTCTTAAATGCTCCAAATGGATTACCAAAGCAAGCTATATCCATCAACGAAAGACCTGATGCCAACCCCCGCAGTCTCCATTGGGTGGTAGGACGGTAACGGCTGCACCCTTTACACTACCGTTTTGGACATGAAAGCAATTGTTTGATGGTTTAATTCCTCAGTTTGTGATCTAAGAGGTATTGTCATGTGTAGGATGTCTTCGATCTTCCTTTTCACTTAGCTAGAGATCAAATAGAGGAGAGTCTGCGGACAAAGATGACTTCTATCAAGGTAACTTGTATATTCTTTTGCTCCATTTTGGCAGTTCTTAGAAAACAAATTGTGTATATAATCAGTGTCTAACTGGTAATTGTTGATTTGGTTAGGAGCGTATGCTTCAACTACAAGATGCACAAAAAGAAGCAGAGGTCACTTCTGAAGCAACTGAGAGGGAGCTTGAACTTGAAGCTCAACTTGTTGAAGCAAGAAGCATCATCCAGGAGCAGGTAGTACCATAACAGGTTTTTCTTGCTAGAGAGTTAGGCGTTGAAAGTTAGCTGCAATATTATTTGTAAAGTTTAAAGATAATGAAATGAAGTTGAGAAAAAGAGGGTTTCAGCAGCGCCTTTGAGAGTGCATATCACATTCTCACAAGTATGTGTTATAGTATTAATGTTGCTTCATGAAGAAAAGTATGTGTTTTGTTGCTCCAATTTTCATGCTTCACTCTGTCTTTTGCAACCTATGTAACAACACAGATACGAGGTATTAGTATAATCTGACACGGATACAAAGTGATGGACATGATGTCCAGAAAACACAATACGAGATACGCTAGAGGATACACTTGTACATTTTAGTATTATTTCCAACAATAAGTTTCTAATTATTCATTGTAGGTCAATAATGCTACTCACATATATTACTAACTTACCATAATTTGCTCTTAACATTAGTATAGAATTAAACTTTTCAAAGAGATGTGAAAAAGTTGATAATCTAAGCATGGGGTTTCCAATGGGAGTATCCGAGAGCGTCAATATGCTTTTTTGTGTGAAAATAGTGTCGTTACATAGGTTTCAACTGTTATGTGAATGCTACATGTCTACACACAGCTCGACACTGTTGTCTTATTTTTGGGTGATTGGTAAGATTAAGGAAAATCCACACATTTTTTTTGTTTGAGTTAATTAAGGGATACCTCTATACAGAGGAGAGAGATACAGAGATTGTCTGTGCTCTCCTGGAAATCCTAAATGTGAAATGCTAATTAAAGCTGTTTGAAGCTTTTGCATACATGGTCAAACTGTCTGAATTGGCTTATGCTTATTTGCTATTGGAACAACTTCTATGCTTTTAAAACTTATCCAAGTTTGGCTAGCCTTTCTAGAAATCTGTCACTGGAGCTGGATTTTGCTTAGCACTGTTGAAGTTCCCCTTGGTCGGTATCACACTAATACCAGTACTACTTGGTTCTGGTCAAAGGCTTTTAGGGCAATAAGAAAATCTAATATAGATAAATAAATAGAGATTTGAATGTCGAAAAAGGATTGATGAATAAAATTGGAGTAGTCAGGCCGTGGGACTATGCATACCCAGTGATGAGTAGCGACTATGATGAATTGATGATCATTTGTCTTTTTTCTTTCTCAATCCAAGATACTAAAAAACCTACCAAATGTGAATCTCATTTTACTAGCTGATAAATGCACTCTCCGAGATCATTTGTTTTACTTTTCAAAATTTTAACTCCTTTGACAAATAAAAAGTGTTGTAAACATTTGGCTCCATCTTCTTGTCATTCCAAATTTACATGTTTTGAAATCAAAACAACAAATTTCTTTCAAGAAAGTCCCGACTGTTATTTTACATTTTGATTATGCGATTGACTGTAGATATCCAAAATGTAATCCTATAATTTGAATGAAGCTGGGAGAATACATCACTTGTTGTACCCATTTGCTAATAGTTGTTAAAATAACTATTTGAACTTGCTTAGTGTAATATTTAATTCACCATTACTCCAAATTTCCACTGGAATGTTATATGACAGTTCAGATTTTCCAGTCCTGTTCTGTGTAAGCGATGTTTATTTCCCTTTGAACTCAATTTGGTTTGCTTTCTGATTGCTATCATGTTACTTCTGAATGCAGGCCTCTATAATGTCCAAACATATTGCAAAGTCTGAAAAGCCAAGGTAGTTCAAGAAAAATGTTTTTACTGGTTTGTTGAAATAAATAGTTGTTCGGTGATCCATGGAAAACACTATTTAATCTGTATAAAATCATGCAGGAGAGTGAACGGCCATTTAGATTCCAACAGAGAATCACTCCTTTCATCACCTACTGAGGTAGTCTGCTCATTTCTTTCTTCAAAAATACTACTGGTTTCTTGTTCCCTCTTAAAACTTTACTTACAAGTGCAGTTACATAACAAATTGACCAGCCATATAGGTATTATATTGGTGCTTATAGAAAGGTTTTAATACATTCTGAAGAAAAGTTCATTTATTCCTGGAAACCTCTCTTGCCTTCAGCATGACACGAAATGATATATGTACTATACTTCTCACGCATTTTACACACTTCCATGGAGAAAAGTTAATAGCTGATTTATTTGTGATAATGACCTCTCATAAAGATCATCTTCACAAATTTCTCATCATATGAAAGAATGATACTATAGTTGAAATTTTTTATCGTTTTCAGCTGTCTATTTTGTTCAAATTGAGCAAAACCTTGGATGTGGCTCATGATATTAGAATGAATTGATTTTTGTGAGGATAATCTTCATGATCACCATCAGAAAGGACTCTATTCTATAGGCCCTAGGAAAATGTACAAAAATGAATGCAACGAAGATGAGTTCAAACCCTGGCACCATATATACAGTAGGAAGGAATCATTCTGAATTTGTATCTGCTTATCGTCTATATCTGTGATGTGCCATATAAATTTCAATGATTTTAGAAAGGATAAGGTGAATGACCTTGATTAGTAATCTATTTTCATGCACTGACACTGGGTATCTGAGTGCTAGCACTCATGTATGCTTGTGCCTTCCCATTTGGTCAATATTCTTGTTAAAAGGATATAAATCCTTTGGTCTGGGAAAATATAGTCTGCATAGTGTATACGAGTAAATCTGCTTGAAGGGGAAACCAAACTATCAACTATTTTTTTTATGATGTATAATGGGGGAACTTTGATGGATACATGAGTGACTTACTCTCCTAATTGATCATCATAGAGTTCATTCTATGTATCCCTTGTGTATTGACCAAATCCTGCAATATTAGCGAGCAAAATTTTTAATTTAGGAGCAGAATCTCCAAGATGTTTAATTCAGATAGCACTACAATTAGATCTTGTCTTGTTAAGAACATTATCCACTGTGGTTTTGAACTGAATTTTGTCCATCTTGTCTTGTGGGTGTTCAGGGCGTCTAAGAACATTGGTTGCATCCCAGCCTCTTTAGGTGCAAATTTGGCCTCTGGTTCAACCCTGCTGAAACACAACGGAGAACTCTATTTAACTTCTGTGAACTCGTTCAGAGGTCCAAATGAAAGCATGTAAACACAATATCTTGGATGGGGATATCATTAGGAAATAGAACACCCTGTTCTATATTATTGTAGCTGGATATTCTGTTCCATAGTGGAGAGTAAATGATCTCCGTACAAGAATGGTTTTTTATATTAATTATACATATTTATATCTGAATCTCTGTACCTTTGCTGCATGGCTGCATTTTACCCATCCTCGAAACCTGAAGACCATGCTTATTATAATTTATTGATATGTTTGCAG
The DNA here is from genome assembly GCA_003290165.1 of Berberis thunbergii. Classification (NCBI taxonomy): domain Eukaryota; kingdom Viridiplantae; phylum Streptophyta; class Magnoliopsida; order Ranunculales; family Berberidaceae; genus Berberis; species Berberis thunbergii. The sequence goes on from QNQO01009785.1 coordinate 57,623, forward strand.
AAGCTGATAATGCATAATCTCCTTAGTGTCCGTGAAAGAGAATGATTGAAACAACAAATGAAGGTGGATGCTAAGAGTGGAAGACATGTAATTTCGGGAAAAAGAAAAAAGAAAACTTGTGTTAATTTGTTTAGTAAAACATAATATCAGGGTTTCTCGCACATTTCCAACTGCAACAAGTGCATCTTGATTCACATTCTGTAGCTGAAACACTCCACAGGTAATTGGCTTCACCTATATTCTCTCTTCTACTAGCCGAATTCTTCTTGTTGCTAGCTGAACTTGGCTTGTCATTTGAATAGTGCTTATTATATTCTGGAGCAGCAAACATCCCTGCGACATGAACACCTTCGATGCAAAATCCATTTTCCTTTACATCTGAAACAGATGCCTCAACAAGCCCAATCATAAACTCTCCGATAGCTTGTACTTGTTTGTAGGATCTCTCACTTGTATCAGCATCGCAATAATAACAGATTCTCCTGAACTCTCCCTTCTCTTATTCCAGACATTCTCACAATTCTCTTCTGCACTCATTTGAAGCCTTAGACCTTCAAAAACCAGAATTTCCATCTTCTCCAGCGTAGCTGAGATAATATCCTCCATGACACCTTTTCTGCTACCTGAGTACATGGGATTACTTTGACCCTCTTCCCCAAATTGACATCCAATGTCATTTATTGGCATGGATGCAAGCAACCAACTTCTGAGCTTTTCTCTTCCCAGTGATGCCATTCTTCGTAAAACCTGTTCAACAGTTGCTTTGTATTGATGTATGAATGAGAGTGTATAATGCAGATTTATAAAATCCATCAAATTTTCTGTGATAAGATATAAATGAGAAGTCCAGGAATGAAAAAAAGAAGAAAAGGTACACGAAAGGGTATCAATGAATAAGACGTATTCAAACCTGCAAAACTTCCGAGCCAGTCTCCAAGGGAATGATTGCAGGCACTGAAACTTGCATGGCTAGTCGTCCCCAAGCTCCACCTATCATCTTCATCTCATAAAGATAACTTCCATCTACAAGTCTTGTGACATTAGTCTGCAAACTATCCTTGCAGATTCTTTCTATCCTCACGGAATGCATTAAACTGTTATCATCAATCCAATCTCTAAGTTTTTTCTCAATGTTTATCCACTTATCCAACTTCAGGAGCTCCATTTCTAGCTGCTTGATTCTTCTCCAGTAAACTTGCGCAGCTGTTCTTCCACCTCCCAAACAATTTGGAGATTGTACATTGTCTGGAGAAGCGATTTGAGGAGCGCGGAATGAGTTTGTTAATGTTTTCAAATGGGTAAAACGACGGCGACATGTAAGGTAGAAAGACTTGAAACTTGAACACTCAGTTGAAACTACTATTGGAGAAGAGAGATGATTCTTCTTCTTGGTTATTGTGTTGGACATTGTCATCTCTAAAGAGGTAGAAAGAGAGGTCAAGTATAGAAGGGTTTTATGGAGTTGTATTTATATTTGCTTATTATTGAAGTTTTGGGGTTTGTGTGAGGTGGGATTATGAGTTCAAATTTGAATTTTGTGGAGCGAGATTTTCATGCTAACTGCCCTTGCATGTAGGAGGGTAGTATGATCCAAAGGTTTTGAAGGGTGGAAGTCTAACGGTTAGATTTTCAGTGTGCAAGCACACAATACATGAAGGCACAAGCACACGTAAAAGAGTGGTGATTTAATCAGGGTAACTTCACGACCACTTCGGGAGGCACAACTTACAACCGTCGGATTAAATAGGTCTAGATGAAGTAGTTCATAAATAAAAAAATAAAAAAAATAAATTCCTAATATATAGATTTAACTGCTGGAACAAACTCCTCAAATATAGAAACTCCATTCCTCTCTTCTTCCTTTTTCTTTGATTACATAGGTGGGTTCAATTAAGCAAAGAACGAAAAATAAAATAAATTATTTTGACAATTTATTGTTCATAATCTTTAGCAATCATCCCCTTATCCTTATCCCACTTGCTGTAAGGGCATGAACAAGCTCCCTGAAGGATAATCTATGCCCATATCCTTATAGACCTCTTCAATGACCATTTCATCTAAAACAAATATTCGATCAATTTCTACAATGTTCCCAACTTGGTAGTTGATAGCTTGTTTGCATTCTTTGCCAGTCATATTCAAAATCTAAAAACCTTAAATTCAATGATCTCCAAGAAAACCTTAAAATTCAATGATCAAGGTTTTTCACAAAATCTATTAATATTGGGTAAATACCAAATCTATTATTATTAATTAGATTTGTTTGAAGAAAAAATAAACAATTTGAGACCATTTGATTTTTTGATAAACAAAAGGAAGAAGAGGAAATGCAGTTTTGCTAACCACTTTCAACTAAGCAGTTGGTGTCATTCTAAGAAACTAAATCTTTTCATATTTTTATATGATTATCAACTACATCTACATCTATTTAATCCGACGGTTGAGAGAAGAGCCCTCATCGAGAGTTCGTGATGTTAACCTCATTGAGTCACCACTTCACATAAAACCCCAGCAAGTTAGAAAAAAATGTGATTTTAGTAGAAGTGTGAAGGCGAAGAAAATGCAATGAGTGCAGTGTGCTAGCACGTCGAGGCTTGAACACCCTCACACAGTATAGTTAAGAGGCTTAGAACATGGCTACATAGTAGGATCTCCATACTTGCTAGGAAGTAAGGGCAAGGGTATATTGCCAATAGTCCTTGAAGATACATCAAATAAGACCGTCATCACGGCCACATACGTGGTAGAGATCCTCCATCATGATGATCAAGTATTCCAAGACCAAGTCAATTCATAAAGCCCAAAAATGACGAATCCAGTAATGAAAGCCCAAAAAGGGCCCCATTAGAATAAAACGTAATTAGAGGTCCAAATCCTGACCCGATAAAGTTATCCTTTAGGGGATGAACTTACAAAGAAAAAGAGTCGTGAAGGGAGTACGCCTCTACGAATATATCTTCATAAAGGAGGAGACTGTCACAAAGAATGTCTCCCCTCGTTGTGCCTCACATGCTAAAGTCATGCAGGGATTTAACAACAACTGTTATAAAAGATAAATGAAACATTCGACAAAGGTATGCAATTTTAATTGAGTTCTGTCCAGTTTATCTTCATCTCCAACTGAGTCATCGACTTAAGCATCGGAGTTCCTTCAGCCATAAAAAATGTGGTATTTGGCAATCTAACATTGTTTTCAGGCTTACTTATTGGAGACTGGATTTTGGACGTCATCTGTGGGAACTGACAAGTTTTCATTTCAAGAAGATAGTCTATAGTAGCAACCTCCTCAGCCCTGGTCGGACGATTAAGGAGCCCTTAGAACAAATGGAAACACTCTACAAACCATCAACCCGACAACAATCAAAGCAATCCTCCCACCGGTGAAGTTGCACTGCCGTTGGTACACACTTCAAAACCCAGCGACGAATACCATGTTAATCACACCTGACAATAGAGAATTGCAGCACGTGATGGCTCAAACATCTCAAGCAAGCGCCACCACAGACCCTCTTGTAGACCTACTCATGGTCCAGATGGATCGTATGATCAAATGGTGGAAAAATTCACCCAAGAGCATGTGCAATCCGCCGACCCCGTCGAGCGCCACCCCAACAGAATTCAGCAAATGAAGTTCCTGCAGAACCCTTTACAGGTGAATCTCAAAGCAGGGAACTGCTTCAAACTGGAACCCCCCAGAGCAAAGGGACCCCTACTGAAATCACATTCTGGATTAGAGTCACAGATTCCAATGTACTATACGAACTAGCCAGACCACCATTTTCCGACGCACTCATGGTGACTCCTATGCTAAAAAGTTCACCCCACCAAAGTTTGAAGCGTATGATGGTACCACCGATCTGACTGACCATTTACGACACTTTCACCACATGATGTCGTTGAAGGAAAACACAAAATACATTCTAAGCAGAACGTTTCCGACAACTCTCATCTCCACAACAATGAACTAGTTCACCAGCCTACCACCAAGATCGATAGACTCATTCCAAGCATTGGCTACGACCTTCATAACGAGGTTTATCGACAGTCAACGGATGAGGAAGGGGCCACACTACTTGCTCCACATCAAACAAAAGCCCAAGGAGATAATAAGGGAGCATGTTACTCATTTCACTAACGAGTTAACAATGATCGACCGATGTAGCGATGACACGACCACCGCTACTTTCACCGCTAGACTGAAAGATGACCCTTTTTAGATGCTTTGAACCTAGAACCCCCAAAGCACATGACGGTTCTATTGAAACCGCTCAAAAGCACATCACTATCGAGATATGATAGCTGCTAGGAAGAAAAATGAATCCAAAAGGGAAGTCCACTCAAAGAGACTAGAAATGAGGGAAAAAAAGAAGGAGAGACGACAGACCTCGGGAAGAAAACGTTTAGTCAAAGAAGCACCGAACTAATGGGAGGTCTGAACTCAACCAGAAAAAATTTGGAAAGCCACAATCGACAAGGCCAAGACATGAGCGAGTGACAAGCGTGGCAAAAAATACATACAAACCATATACGACCTTGAAGACTAGCCGAACGAACATAGTGAAACACATGAAATGGGAAAATGTCAACTGGCCACTCAAGATGAGAGAAGACCCAGAGGGACGAGAAAAGAACAAATGTTGCTCTTTCCACAAGGATCACGGGAATGATTCTAAATACTGCTACAACCTGATAGATGAAATCGAGCACTGGGTTCAAAGAAGACGACTCGACGAATTCGTCGGGCTACCTGATAAACAACCCAAAGGGAAGGAGAAGGCGGACACCACCAGGGGATCAAAGGAACAACCCAGAGAGCTAATATACTCCTTATACTGCATAGCCAAAGAAAGCGACCAGTCAAGCCCACCGAAGAGACAACCAATAACATCTCCCATTTCAAGCTGATCTATATAGAACTAGGAGCGCCAACGCTATCGAACGAGACTAGAAAAATCAATACGACAACTCACAAACGAGGAGCGAGAAAATTGGAAATTCAAATGGGGTTAACCAACTAAAAAAATCCAAAGAAGCTTACAAGCTTGATCATTATCCATGACAAGGCCAATAGCGCCTCCTATATTACTAACAATGAAGGCAATGCAAACAAATTCTATGAATCAATCGACGATATGAAGCCTTGCAGTACTGATGTGAGCATGATTGGACAATTTGGGACTGCATTCTATTCCACTCATCCGAACCAACATGTCAATGGCACACAACCAGTTATTTGATCAAGAAACATTTCGAGTTTATTAGCTACCTCATGACAACAACATATGAACAACAAAATTACAGAGAATCATGAAGGAAGAAGTTACAGCTAAAACGTTAAGGACTACTCAAGGTAGAACAAATCGAATTTTCAGAAAAATACAATGCAGACTCCACAACATAACAAACTTTATGAGAAAGGAGTGACTACCACTAGTATAGATTGTTAAGCACCTGAAAACTGGATTATCAATAAAATTTTGAGTTCAAAACTTTCCATCTTACGACCAAAATTGCGGCATCAAAGCCAGACAATGAGAAACAATTGGCATACCAAGCCAAAAACAAAAAGGTCAAGACATATAAGTCAGACACAAAACTTATGGTTTGATCAACCATGATGTAAATGTTTGGACGAACAAGTCAACTTATTCAAATAAACTTCGGGTCGACTAATAGTTGGACGAACAAGTCAACTTATTAAAATAAACTTCGAGTCGACTAATACATCAGACCAACGAAGTAAAAGTTGGATGAACAAGTCAACTTATTCAAATAAACTTCGAGTTCGACTAAGACATCAGACCAACGAAGTAAAAGTTGGGGCGAAAAAGTCAACTTATTCAAATAAACTTCGAGTCGACTAATACGTCAGACCAACAAAGCAAGAACGAACAAGTCAACATACCCGAAAAAACCTCGAGTCAATTAACGTGACATATCAACGAGCAAGGACGAACGAGTCAACTTACTTAGCCCTATATATCAGATCAAGAAATCCAGAGACATAAGTCAAAATGTAGCTGTTAGAAGCCCTCTGGCCGATCAAAATATCGAACCAAAAAGTGAAAGTTGGAGATACACAATATGACTTACTTCGACAACCACGGCGGACCTAAAAGTAAAAAGTTACTAGTTAATTCACTCACAATACTATCCAAAACCAGCCAAATACTTTGGAACACGGAACACTTTGGCGCACAAGAAATCTTTTGGATCAACCAACCACTCGACCATGGAACAAATACTTGAGGTTCTGATGTGAGGAAAATCCCTTAATTGGACAAAGAACGTAGAGAAAAAACTTCGGATGTCGACATGCCAACGCAAAAAATAGAAATACGGATAAGGCCTAGATCACCAATACTTACCACTACACTACAAACGACTTGATTATGGACAACACATGTATCATATACAATGAGTCAAGACGAGTCACGGCTTCAAAGAGAAAACGTGCAATTCGAAAAATAAATAAAAGGCAATACAACATTATCAAGAAGGTAAGTTTCTCATTCGTAAATCACTCTGTACATCCGAAGAAGAAGATTGTATCTGGAGAAGGATATGGAACATCTGTGAGAAGAAAATAGAAAGTTTGGGAAGAAAGGATACAGTAGAAGTGGCAAAAACATCTGATGGAAGAGAACAATAACACCAGTGCAAGAGATATGAGGTTCTCTCCTCAACAATGAGAGTAGACGATGAAGCTAGGAAGGAAGGGTAAAGAAATGACATTTGTTCATCTACAAGATCATTTAAGGATCCGACAGTACGTGTCCCTCACCATTGTCACTCCATCGAAGACGTTGATTGACCAAATGACGATACTTGGACAAATAAACTCCAAGCGCTTCGAATATAATCAAGAAGGCTCGACTCGCTCAATCAACCACTGTCTTTCCCAATCCTTAGCCTCCGCAATCTTCAGCTCGTCTTTTGTTGCAACAAGCTCATTCATAGTGGAAAAACTGCCCTTTGGCGGTGGTCAGCATGGCAGAAATATCGACTTAACTTCATCAAGTGCAATTATTAATTGCTCACCCGCCCATCAGCAATTTTACGGCAGAAAATTGCTCAATCACGAACGCAGAGCCTCATCATGGCCAACTTTCTCGACAGATAATTCTTTTTCCAACTCGTCCGAACGTGCATGAACCTCATCCAAAGCAGCCATTGAAGATTCAAGTTTCGCAACAGATTGATCTCGTGCAACTTCCACTTCCCTCAGAGAGGCCAGGGCAACCCTAGCTGATCTCTTGCTTTGCACACTGCATTTTCACCATGTCAAACTAGCGAAGGACATGAGAAAACACTAACAACAACGCCGCCAACTTCCTTTCAAGAGCAGCCACTTGGCCACGACCAGCCTTGTACTTCGACCCCATCACCCCAACATTAGTGAGGTGATTCATCTCGTCTATTACTTGCTTAAGAACATAATTGAGATGAGTGTTAGGATCCAAACTAGCATTGAAGGTCGTTCCATTGCTCGCCTGTGCCATTCATTGATCAACCTATGCTCACCATCCTGCACGTCAAGCTGAGTAAACTAACAAAACTTTCCATCCGATTTGATATGAATGTCTTCCGTGTTGGGCTCCTTCGAACTAATCCGTGGATGGAGGACCGGGATCCAGAAACACAGATGAACCACCCCCAACATAGAATAGCAAGCAAAATAGCGGTGACAACAGAAAAACCATTATTGCCTTCTCGGTGTGGAGTAGTCATAATGGGAATAGAACTAGTAGTGACGGCAGGAGTAGAGAATCCAAATTAGCGGGAAAAGAAACTAAGAACCTAGTCGTGTCATCGACATGAATGGAAGGAGATCAATGAGGAATAACCTCAAAAATTTGACCACGGTCAACGACCTCCTTAGACTGCTCTATAGCCAGCTGAAGCATCTTGTCATTGATAGACATTCATCAACATCAGAAACACCATAGGCGGAAATAAGCCTCTTTTCATTATCGCCCAACGAACTAATAGTTTCCTTATCGTCCTCTTTAGCACCAAGTTCATCTCCTCAACCTCCTGAGGGATAAGCGATCATCTTTCACAAACTCCTTATCAGAAGAACTCAGACGAGGTGCAGTCCAAGCAACACCACGAGTAGAAAGTTGTTTCTTCTTCGGAACACGACCAATATTTATCAACATTGTTACGACGGCTAGTAGGCCTTGGGAACTTCCTCTTCCTGGAAGTCGGGCCAACAACACTGATGCTAACAGAAGCATCAAATCCATAACATGTCTGTCCGAACTCACTTCCCAATCAATGCTAGCATCAACACCGCAGGAGTAGCATGAACATGATCTCCTCGACAGTGATTCAATGAGCAAAGCTTGCTCGCCTCGTTCATATTGTACAAGACACTACAATATCATCATCATCTTCATCATCATTGTTGTTGTTTGTTGTTTGTTGTTGTTGTTGTTGTTGTTATTGTTATTGTTATTGATGATACACCAAACCGTTCAGTAATCCGCACCGTACACGTGTCATGATGATTTCGTCAACAGAGCAAAACATGCCTAATTGCGCGGCCAATCTGGCAAAGCCTAGAAAACACGAAACTCACTGAGGCAGAGTCCAGGAGGTTGGACCCAAACAACAACGCCCTATTAAGCCCATACGTTGCATGGTAAAGCCCAATACTCATAAGACCTAATAAGGCAAGTATCTGGGGATCGACCTAAGACGGGCATGCCTAGCAATACACTGACTCCTATCAGAAAACAAATACTGGAGTATAAGTCATGCATGAAAACTCTCCTGCATGGAAAACACTTCACAAGGGAAGAATCCCCAACAGATCTATGAGCACAAGTCATGTAGGAAACTCTCCTACATGGACGATCCTAACAAGGAAAGAATTTCCAACAATATATCTTTCCCTAAACTATGCCACCAAAGGCCTAGCCAAACAAGACTCTCACATGATAAATAGGCCACAAGGTTGAGGAACAAAGTTATGCTACAAAACCCAATTTACAACATCACACATTTCTCAACGCCTTGTCTGACTTAAGCATCGAAGTGCCATTGTCCGCCACAATGGTGGTATTTGGCTCACGTGTGTTCCCTAAGCAGGTCAAGGAGAACAAGATTTGACACCAGTTGGCACCGTCCGTGGGAATGACAAAGTTCCTAAGAAAAATAGCGGTAACACCCCATCGAACAGTCTAGAAAGATGTAACCACGAAATCTCACAATAATGGAGAAATTACTGAGCCCTCGAACGCTTGAACCGACGCAATGCCGCCAGCCCTGGTGGTGCAGGCCCCGCGGGGCCAACAACCTGAGGCCCCTACGCCGGCAACAACCACGACAGACTCTAGGGTGGATTGACTGATAGCCCAAATGCAACAAATCACGCAAGTAGTGGAGATACTCACTCAGCAGAAGCCACCACTTGCAGAAGGAGACAGGGAGGCGCAAAGAGTCATGTCCCTAGAAGACAATGGAAAAACGCGTTAAGGAGAGTGACTATGCCTCTATTAGCTCTCAGTTGACACAAGGGCGGAGGTGCGACCTACGAAGATTCGATTTCTAAGGCTGACAAACCTGCCTGCAGAACCCCCTCTGGCTTGAGGCCACAAATTCAAACATACTTTATAAACCTCACCATCCCCCCGTTCACAGATCATTATCATGAACACCCATTGTCGAAGAAGTTCAAACCTGCCATGCAGAGTTTTATGACGGGACAACGGACTCGTCTGACCACTTACGCATTACCACCATGTAATGGCGCCTGATCGAAGTATTCAAAACAATAATGTGTCGAACATTCCCCACCATCTTGAAGAAATAAGTGGTGACCTATTTCCAGAGTCTCCCACCAAAGTCTATCGACTCATTCAGGACGCTGGCCAAAGTTTTATCACCCGCCTTGTCGGCAAACCAACGGATTAGGAAGGGCTCGCATTACCTGCTCACCCTCACATAAAACCAAACGAGATACCGAGGGAGTATGTCACATGTTTCAATGATAAGTTAACCTTATATACGGCTGCAACAATGACACCTCAGTCACAGCCTTCACCTCAGGTCGAGGAG
>QNQO01009786.1:0-63000 GCA_003290165.1 Berberis thunbergii
GAGGGATTCATTCCTGATTCGAGGAGTTCGGTTTAAAGCTTTTCGCTGGCATGATGGATTCAGTTTGAAGGAGGATCCCATCTCGGTGCCCCTATGGGTAGAATTACCTAACCTCCCTTTACACTTATTTCATCCCCCTATTTTAAAGGCTATTGTGAATTCTTTTGGTGGTTATTTGCGAATGGATGACCATACTCGTTGTCTCACTCGGCCGGGTTTTGCCCGTGTGTGTGTGGAGATGTCTTTAGCGGAGCCACTACCGACTAAAGTTTGGATTGATAGGGCCAATAACAGAGGATTCTGGCAGAAAATCGAATATCCAGGTTTCAAGTATTGCGACTTTTGTTCCTTGATAGGCCACCAAGAGGCTTTTTGCATGAAAAAATTTGGAGTCAAGGCCAGTGGGGGAATTCCCGACTCCGGAAAAGTAGAGCAGAGGGTTAAGCCGCCTGTGGAACACAAAACTTTGAAACAACAATATGTCTCGGTACTTAAACAAGCTCAAATTGATCGACCAGCAGTTGGCCCGAGTGGCGCTAAGAACAGTAAGGGGGAAGAATTGGTTGAGGACATTGGGGAAACGAAGCCTGTGGCCACGGTTCCGGTCAAGATGGAGGTGTCAAATAAATTTGACTCGCTTAATGATCAACATTGCTGATGATGGTATTGAGCATTTTGTTCCGGTTAGTGTTGAGAAGGTCACCGAAATACAGAAGAATGCCTTTTGGAGGCGGGGTACACCATTTCGGAGATTGTTAATACCATTGGTTTTTCCCAACTCAGCCGAAAGAGCCATCTATTGACTCACATGCCAGAGGAGGTCAAAGGTGGTTTAATAGATGATTTGTCTACTTCCCCCAAAGAAGTGATGCCGCAGGTTGTAACCTTGCATGCACAATTGGGACATCCAGGTATAATGTTACGATCTGTCACCACCAGTGATCCAGTGACCAATCATCCGTGCCTTTCAGCAGTTCATGTCGCCACCAGTGATCCAGCGACCGACACAGGCCCATCTCTAGCGAAAGGTTCATGTCCAGACATTGGTCCAGGTCAGGCCACTGTCATCCCCAGCCCAGGCCCAGCGCCTCTCTGTATTTCCGGCTCTGTTCCTATGGTTGCGCAATGCCCTGCGCAACACACCAGTCCTGTTCCAGCTCAAGTCAGGTCGTTAGAACAACTACATTCTCGGGTCCAGCACTTTCACGGCCCAGCTCAATCCATGGCTACGGGTACTGTCTCAGTGCCCTCGGTGGTCAGAATGATGTGGATGGGAGTCTGTATGATGTTTGTGTCCAGTTGGAGGAGGATAACTGTGTTTTACAAAGTCAGAAACATTCATACCCCATCAATACAATGGTTAACGCCACAGACGATAGTGACGCGGCTGCGTTGGAATCGGAGTTGGGACTGGAACCACAGGCTATTAAGGATGTAGATTTGGGGGCACTCTCTGATAAGGCTCACCAGAACAAAGTCAAATCGACAGCCCTCCCGGGAAAACGTCGCAAGACTAAGAAGGGTAAAGCTTCTGTCCGTGTTTAAGATGATAGAAAACTTTTTGTTTTGGAATGCTCGCGGGATCGCAAATCAGGCCACGAGGCGGAGGTTGAAAAATATGGTGTTGGAGCATAAAGTCATAATTCTTATGATTGCAGAGCCTATGATTCCTGCTAGTAGATCTATGGAGATTGGCAACAAATTCCATCTTGGCGGCTTTGCCTCGAACGACTCGGTTGGTGGAAAGATTTGGATCTTTTGGGATTCTGCCCTCACTCTTTCGGTGGTGGATATGTCGGACCAGATCATTCATTGTCAGGTAAAGGATTCTGATTCAAGAATATTTTTCATATCTTTTGTTTATGCTAAATGTTCCGTAGATGGTAGAAAGGATCTATGGTCGAATATGACAAACTTTGCTACATCCCTTGTCCTTCCCTGGATGGTCGGAGGAGATTTTAACACTTATTTGAATTCTGGGGAGAAAGTAGGAGGGGTGGAGCCATCCATGGCAAGTATGTCACACTTCTCTGATTGTATTGAGAACAATGGTCTTATTGATTGTGGCTTCTCGGGTCCTCGCCACACATGGTGTAATAACAGACGGGGTAGTGAGCGCATTTGGGCCAGACTAGATAGGATTTTTACCCAATTCCGCTTGGTTGACAGATTTTGGTAGTCCAAAAGTGGAACACCTTAGCAGAACTTTCTCTGATCACTCTCCGCTGTTGGCCTCCATGCCAACGCATTCTAAAGTCGGATATGTTCCATTTCGGTTCCTTAATATGTGGACGACCCATCCTGAGTTTATGGACTTGGTCAAGGAAACATGGTTGACAGATATGGGTACTATGAGGCCTATTGATCGTGTGGATGCCAAACTTAAATTGACACGCCGAGCTCTAATTCAGTGGAATAGGACGGTTTTCGGGAATGTGTTCAGCAAAATTCGTGCATTGGAAAATGAAATGCAGCAGTGGGAAACAATTCTTTTGGCGGGTTTTGCGAATAACGGTACTAATGGGTTAAATGTCAATGCTAACTGGGATGTGCAGGCTTGCTGCAATTTACACCGTTGTCAGGCAGAGTATAGATTGGCTCTCAAACAGGAGGAGCTCTACTGGCTCCAAAAATCTAGTGAAAAGGAATTCAAGGAGGGGGATGTCTGTACTAAATACTTTTTTTGCTTCCACCAAATCCAAACAAAAGAGACGCGCTATCAATCAGATCACCTTACCGGACGGTAGAACTATCTCGGAACCTGATCAGATTTTGGGTGAAGCCAATCAGTTCTTTTCGAAGCTGTTGTCATCTCAAGGTGAGGTTAGGGAGGATGTGGATTTGTTAAATTGTCTCCCGACATTGTTGGATGCTGGTCAATGTGAGTCTCTGGTTCAACGCCCCTCTCTAAAGGAAGTAAGGGATGCAGTTTTTGACATTCCCAAAAATAGTGCGCCAGGACCGGATGGTTTTACTGCTGACTTTTATCAGACTTGCTGGGAGGTTTTGAGTATGGATATATGGGAGGCTGCTATTCAATTTTTTGAAGGAGATGCACTGCCGGCGTCTTTCTCGGCAAATTTCTTGGCCTTGATTCCCAAAATTGTTAATCCAGGTTCTTTTTTCTGATTTTCGCCCCATCAGTTTATGTAATGTGATTTATAAGATCTTTAGCAAAGTTCTGTGCAATAGGATGGTAGATATTCTGCCAAGCTTGATTTCGCCGGAGCAGGGAGCTTTTGTTAAAGGCAGGTTTATTGGGGAAAATATTGGACTGGCGCAGGAATTGATTAGAGACATTAATAGGAAGGTTATTGGCGATAACGTGGTGCTGAAAATTGACATGGAGAAAGCATATGATAGACTGGAATGAAATTTTTTGCTTAAAGTGCTTAGAAAATTTGGCTTTACGAGTAGATTCTGCCACATCATCTCTAACTGTATTACTTTTTGTGGCTTCTCGGTTTTGCTTCAAGGAGTTTACAAAGGTTTTTCAGATCCACTAGGGGACTTCGGCAGGGAGATCCCCTATCCCCATTTCTTTTCATTATTGCTTCCGAAGTTTTGAGTAGGGGTTTGACATCAGCCTTCGAGACTGGCAAAATTGGATACTACTTTACTCCAAGGATTTGCAACCCTATTTCCCCACCTTCTGTATGCCGACGACACTCTTATTTTTTTGAATGGCAGACACTCCTCAGTAACGAGATGTATGGATTTCCTTCGTCGATATTGCACGGCCTCGGGTCAGAAAATTAATGAAGGAAAAAGTTCTTTTACTCTGGCTGATCAGAGCACAGCGGAGCGTATTGTAGCGTTAAAAAGTGGCACCGCTTTCCAATTTCACTCTGCTCCATTGAAATACTTGGGTGGGCCTGTTTTCCAAGGGAGAGTTAAAATTTCTTATTTTGAAGATTTAATTTCTAAGATTCAGTTTCGTATTCAAGGATGGAAGGCCAAATTGTTATCTCCAGGAGGCCGACTAATCTTGATAAAGCATGTTCTTAGCTCCATTCCGATTTATATTCTTAGTACCATGTGTGTACCAAAGACTGTCATAGCACGGGTTAATAGATTGTTGGCGGACTTCTTTTGGGGGGATTGTGAAGGTCGCCTTAAGAAAAAATGGGTTTCATGGGAAAAAATTTGCTTTCCACTGGCGGAAGATGGTTTGGGTGTTAGAGACTTGACGGTGGTGATGAAGGCTTTTCGGGTAAAGGCTCTATGGAGATTACTTAATTCTGGCTCGTTATGGGCTACTTTCATGAGGAATAAATATTGGGTTCAGGGTGTTGGTTTGAAATGTCAACCTGTAAGAAGTGGTTCGTCTCCGTTTTTCAAAGAGATCATGCTTGGGCGAAATTTTCTCTTGAGTAATTCGCTTTGGCGTATTAGCACTGGGGATACTGGTTTCTTTGAGGAGAATTGGAACATGGTGGCTTTTTTCAGGAGAACGGCAGCATTGGTTGACCAAGATTCATGGCCTTCAATCCGTGAGGTGTCGTCCAAAAACTTTGTTCTGGTTCATCGGGATCTCCGAAATTTAGCGCGTGACCTATGCAAATATTCTTCGTGGGGAGAACAATGAGAAGGACACGTGTGTTTGGGTTCCAAACCTGAATGGGCTTTTTTCGCTTCAGTCGGCGTATGAACGGTTACGAAGTCATGGGCAGGTCAATGCACTAAGTCACTTTCTTTGGCACGACATTTCACCGTCCAGAATATCAGTCTTTGTTTGGAAAGTAATTCGTCGAGGAGTACCTGTGGATGGTGAATTATACAGATGTGGGTTGAGCTTATCTTCTAGATGCCATTGCTGTACCTCACCAAAACAGGAATCTCTGAACCATCTATTTCTTGATGGAGAACTGGCTAGGCAGGTGTGGAATCATTTTGATAGGATTTTTGACGTTCATACTCGACGCCCAGCAGAAATATCTACGGTTCTTGCCATTTGGTTCAAGAAAGCTATTCGCTCTTCGCAAACAGGTGTGTTTTTCTTCCTCACTCCTATGTTCATTATATGGGAAATTTGGAAACAAAGGTGCAAGTGTTTGTATGAAAATGCTTCTCCGAATTCTGCTTTTGTGATCTTGAATATTCGGCGACAGTTGAGAATAGCTAATCAGTTTATAACTCCCAAACAAGTTAGCAGTAATAAGGCTCCCCTACAATCTTTGGGGTTGGAAGTGCTTCCTGTTAGAAGGAAGTCAGTTCGTTCTGTTTCCTGGCACCCTCCCCCCAAAGATTTTGTTGCGCTTAATATAGAAGGTTGCTCTCGAAAGGATATGATAGCCGGTGGTGTGGTTATTCGTGATCCCCGTGGTTTATGTGTTGTGGGAAAATCTATTTTTTTCGGTGCAGGTTCCCATCAAAAAGCGGATTTTTTGGCTCTCCTAGAGGGTATTCGCCTCTGTATCCTTCGGGGAATTAACAAGGTGGTTATTCAAACGGATTCTGACTTGGTTTGTGGTTGGTTTAAGGGTAGCTTCACAATCCCATGGCATTTGGAGACAATATTGAAGGAAATCAAGCTGTTGACAGAGAAGATGACGATTTACTGTCAACATATCTATAGAGAGGCAAATGCGGTCGCATCTGCATTAGCCGATAGAGCTTTTCATGTTCTTGGGGCGGTTTCTTTTATTGGGGCTGATCTTCCCAGCCGAATAGCTGGCTTGATCGTGATTGATAGAGTCCAAACGGCGTATCTTCGTCATGGGGGGGACTAGAGGTCGCTCATGTTGTTTTGGTTTTGGTTTTGACGTCCTGCGTGATGAGTCTTTGGCTGGTGATTGTGTTCACAAGCGGTTTTTGTGTAGTGCAGGCAATCGTTAGAATATCCTTCCGACAATTGCTTGCAAGATGTTTAGATTACTTTGTTTTGTTGACTTTACGCGGGTAACGTCGTAATGTACCCCCGCATCGATTGTAAGTTTTTTTCTGGATAATTAATTAAGGTCTGGCATCCCATAGTTGCCCCTCCCCACTGGAGGTTATTTAAAAAAAAAAAAATCTATTGAATAAAACAGAGAAGTATTCTTCTTTACATTCTCCTGTGTCATTTACATATCTTCTTACCAAGTCTTTATATTTGGTATCAGAGCAATAAGGCAACCATGTCCACAGAAGGTAGTAGTTTTGTCCAATCAGCCATTCCCAGATTTGATGGTCACTACAATCATTGGGCAATGCTAATGGAGAATTTTCTGCGTGCAAAAGAGTATTGGGGGACAGTGGAGAATGGGGTGCCTGCCGCAGCAGACGATGCACCACAGACTGAGGAACATATACAACATTTAGCAGATGACAGACTAAAGGACCTTCGCGCAAAGAACTATCTATTTCAAGCAATAGATCGTTCTATTCTTGAGACTATCCTGAATAAGGAAACTGCCAAAGGAATATGGGATTCCATGAAACTGAAGTATCAAGGTTCAGCAAGAGTCAAAAGGGCACAACTGCAGGCTTTGCGTCGAGAATTTGAGGTCCTGCAGATGAAGGGAGGAGAAAACGTGAATGAATATTTTGCAGAACTCTCACAGTGGCTAACAAAATGAGAATACATGGAGAAAGCATGAGTGATACAGTGGTGATTGAGAAGATTTTGAGGTCAGTGACACCTAGATTCGACTACGTTGTTTGCTCAATAGAAGAGTCGAATGATCTCAATGAGATGACAATAGATGAACTACAAAGTAGCTTGCTCGTACATGAGCAGAGGATGTCTAGTCATGGAGTGGAAGAGCAGGCACTCAAGGTGAGTTATGATGATGGGTTTGCTCGAAGAGGAAGAGGACGTGGAAGTTATAGAGGAAGAAGCCGAGGTTGAGGTAGTCTACAATCTTATGATAAATCAAATATGGAGTGTTACCTATGTCACGAATTGGGACACCTTCAATATGAATGTCCCAATCGAGGGAAGGAGCCTAGAGCCAACTATGTCCAAGCCACAGAGGATATGTTATTGATGGCTCATGTGAATATTGCAAAGGGAGATGATGAAAGTGCATGGTTCCTAGACTCTGGGTGTAGTAACCATATGAGTGGAAATGTTGGTGTCTTTGACACACTTGACACAAATTTTAGGCATCTTGTGAAGCTTGGAAATAATAGCAGCCTGGAAGTTATGGGAAAAGGAAGTGTGCAAATGCAAATTAATGGTTATACCCAAGTAGTTGCTGAAGTGTATTTTGTTCCTGAGTTGAAGAACAACTTGTTGAGTGTGGGACAATTACAGGAGAAGGGTCTGGCCATACTAATTCAAAATAACAAATGCAAGGTGTTTCATCCTAGTAGAGGGTTGATCACGGAAACATCAATGACAATGAACCGAATGTTTATACTAGTCACTAAGGTGTTTGTGACTCAGGAACATTGTCATAACATAGTATCTCAAAACTTGGAGCATCTTTGGCACTGTAGGCACTACACCAAAACGCCCATTTAGCTACACGGAGGTTGCCACGGTTCTAAACCGTGGCTATAGTGGCCAACGGCCTAAAACCGTGGCTATAGTGGCCAACGGTATAAACCGTGGCTAAAAAAGGCTTGGCCACGGTTCTAAACCGTTGGTGTGGTTGCCACGGCTAATAACCGTGGCTATAGTTCCCAACGGCTTAAAACCGTTGCTAAACTGCACGTGTATTGCACGTGAAAGTGTGGAGAAGTGGCCACGACTCTGAACCGTTGGTTTCATTGCCACGGCTAAAAACCGTGGCTATAATGGCCAACGGTTTAAAACCGTGGCTAAAAACAATACGCCAAAAAGTTGCAACGGTTTATACCCGTGGCTATAGCTGCCCACGGTTTAAAACCGTAGCTATAGAAATAGTTTCCCGCTTTTGGCAAAAAAAATTCGCGCTTTGGCGAAAATTTTTGGTGAAAAACAGACATGGGAGAGGAGGGGATTTGGCTAAAGAAATTGGGGGGAAAAACACAGTGGAGAGGAGAGCAGATTTGGCGAAAAAAATTGGGGAAAAACTAGGGTTTTCGCGTTGCTCTCCCTTTCTCTATTTTCGTTTCGATCGTCATCAAAATCTGATTCATGTTCATGTTCATGTTCTTGTTCAATGTTCAAAATCTGATTCATGTTCAAAATCTGATTGATCGATGTTCATGTTCTTGGGCAAATCTAGCAAGAAGTCTCAGGTAACACTTCTTCCCCCTTCTCTTGTATTTCTGATTCAATCGATCGATGTTCATGTTCTCTGTTTCTCGATCTTGTGTAGGTCGTTGCAGCCACCCCTGATTCTGCAAAATCTTCAAAGAAAGGTTTGGTTTGCTTTTTATCTTTCGATTCTTTTCGTTGCTTGGATTAGAGTCTTATTCGTGTTCGGTTCGGTCCGGACTGATTAATTAGTGTTGGTATTTTGTGGTTGTTGTTCGATTTAATAGGCAACAAGAGAGAGGCTGATGTACCAATCGAGGAAATAGTGGCTATGAAGGAGTAGAAGTTGGAAGAGAAGGTCGTTATCAAGAAGAAGAAGAAGGAAGAGACCAGTAGTTCCGAGGATGAGGATTCTTAATGATGTAAGTGTTTTTTGTTACAACATTGTTAATGGCGGCTTGTTTTATTAGTCTGAAGATTTTTTGAAAAAAATTAAATCATACCTTTTTCTATATGGGGTTTTGTTAATTCGGTGTAGAAGCCTGGTGTTCCTTCAAATAAAAAACCAGTTTTAGTTTCTAAGAATGCTTCTGTTAAAGGAAAGCTTGAAACCAGCACTTCTGATTCTTCAGATTCTGATTATGATGTGAGTGCTTACTCATTCTTGATCTAACAATCATAGAAAAAAAAGTGTTTTTTTTTTCATTATTTAGGATGTTTTAGTGTAGATTTACAAATGAAAATTAGAGTGTTTTCTATGGGAGTTGTTTCTTGTGTGTGTTGTAGGAGCCTATTGTTAAGAAACAACAACCAGTTTCTAAGAAACCTGTAAAGGGAAAGGCGGATACTAGCAGTTCTGATTCTTCGGATTCGGATAGTTACGACGAATCTGACGACGTGAGTGCTTGGCTATACTACATTAAATCCTTTGTAGATCAAGATACATGACTAGTTCAAGTAAATATGTATCCATATATTTCTAAGATATATGGTTATATACTACACTATTAATGTAGGATATTGTGAATTGAGAACAACAATTGACCAAATTTTTCTCATATAGCTTCTAAGTTCAAAGTCCATTTGCTGATATTTATGATCCAAACTTGGCAATTTTTGTGACTTTCAAGGAAGACTGTAATCACCAGTGATCATGCACTCAAACTGGAGACAGTTCCTGATTGGATAGCTATTGTAGGCAGTGGTTACATTGGCCTTGAGTTCAATGATGTCTATACAGCACTTGGAAGTGAGGTAAGGATACTTATGATTTTGTACATATCATTAAGTTTACACAAGTTTGAAGATTTATTTTTCCTTCGCATTTTTTAACATTACATGCAAGTCGGATGATCCTCGTCGTAGTAAACCTTTATGTCACTTAATACAGTTCAATGCAGTAACATTTTCGCGACCTTTGTGAAACTAGCTAACCATGGGTAGTGGCAGGTCACTTTTGTTGAAGCACTAGATCAGCTCATGCCTGGATTTGATCCTGAAATTGCAAAGCTTGCCCAAAGAGTACTTATAAATCCAAGGAAAATTGATTACTATACTGGTGTATTTGCAAGCAAGGTATAACATGTTTAACACTACTCAATGCATATTTTGTTATAAGACCAATGTATCAGAATTTCAATGGTATTACTTTTGCAGATCACTCCGGCAAAGGATGGAAAACCCGTCCAAATTGAGCTTATTGTGTTGTTTTCTCACTATTTCTTCTTCTATTTCTTCCAGTATCTTCGCTCTCTTATTACAGATCCGTCTTCTTCTCTTTTTGTGAAAATACTAAACAACACTCATATTTCGATCTTCCAATCTCAAAACTCATATGATCTATATTGGATAATTTTGCGCTTCATTTTCTGAATTCAAGAATTTGCTGCGGAAAGAAGAAGCTTTGTACAATAACATTGATTTGATTGCAAAGTTTAGCTGCATGTGTTTGTAATTTGTTCAAGTTTTATCTTATGGTGAGTTTATTCTACCTCTGCTTCTACAAATTTTTTAAGCTTTATAATTATGTGATCTGACTGAAAACTGATTGGTTTTCTTGAAATGATTTGATCAGTTTTTTTGGTTGGTTTTGTTTAGATCAAAAAATTTATGTAGATAGAAGAAAGTATTTGATTTATAATTGGTCTGTAGAAAGAAGTAGATTACATTTGTTTCCAAATCACCAATTATTAGCTCGAAGTTTCAACACTGCAATTCTTCAGGTTGGTTGGTTACTTATTTGTTTGCTTCCTAGCATACTTATATATATATATTTCTAATCTAATCTAATCTAATCAAATACACTAATCGATCACATCAGATCAGATCCTGCCCAGTAGAGGATCGATCCGGATGATGCTCACTTAATTCTTCAATTCTACACTCTACCTACCTCTTCCTTCTTTAGGGACCCACTAAAACCTCAACCATCTCCTACCTTGCTTCCTTGTCCATGCCCATTGCATAAAACTTGTTTGATTACCACTTCTAACAGCTAGAAATCATCAAGGTCTTAGTGACAAGTCCAGGTAATTAGTCGCATCATAAATACAATTACTCATATTACCATACTTATTTGCTCTCTCATCACACTTATATGCACATCTAACAACACATCACATCCTTTGAGATAGATTATTAGTGTTGTGTGGAATTTTATTTATTTAGTATTTTTGTTTGTTATTGAAATGAAATAAATTAATTGTGACATCTGTTCTTATTGTGGGTTTGTTGTGCCTGCCAATCCATTGCTACCTCCATTTCTTGACCAGTCTATCTTGGTAAGTAGTTAACATTCTTCTTTCCTTCATATGTTCATGGTTGCGATCAATGTGGAATAATAGTGTATAGTGTTGGTTCTGTTGGATGATGGATCAGGTGGATATGATAAGGAAGAAAAGGCAGCAAGGGCATATGATTTAGCAGCACTCAAATACTGGGGTCCTACAACTCATATTAACTTCTCTGTACACTACTACAAATATTAGCTTAGGTAACGCCACTTAGATAGCGCTTTTTTAAAGAGCTATCCAAGTGGGCACTAGGATAGCGCTTATTTGTCTTTAAAAAAATATCAAAAAAAAAAACGCTACAATAGCGCTTTTAATTTTTTTTTTGCATAAAGCGCTATCTTAGTTATGTCTTAGATAGCGCTTTAAAAAATGCTATGCAAAAAATGTTACCAAAGCTACCATAGCGCTTTTAAAGTGCTTGCATAGCGCTTCGAAAAGCGCTATGCTACTTACATTTAGGATAGCGCTTCCGAATAATTAAAAAAAAATTAAATCTCATTTTTTTCAGATCTTAATACAATCGGACGGTTAAGATTACAAGCCCTAATATAAAACCAAAATCTCGTTTGTTTTTGGTTTTGCTATTGCTTTATTGTTCAAACACACAGAGAGGAACCGAGGAAGGAGGAAGGAGACGAGGAGGCAAGGAACCGAGGCGAGGAGGCGAGGAACCGAGGAAGGAGGCGACTCAGGCGAGGAACCAGAGGAGGCGAGGAGGCGAGGAACCGAGGAGTCGGAAGCTCAGGACCAGGTTCGTCTCTCTCGCTCGACTCTCACTTAGTCAATGAAGGAGATGAATTTGAAGTCACAAGCCAATAAGAGGGGTTCATTGGGTCATGGTACATTGGGACCATATCCGCCCTTCTGAACGAACAAAGAAAAAGAGTTTCTTGGTTGAGTACCATACACTGAAAGAGGAGAAATATGGGTTAACCCCACTGAGAGATTTTGTTGCTGGGTCTGACATCAGACCCAGACCTCCTTCAGAGATCACTCCATTTTTTCAGTTGAATGAGGAGGTTGATGCATACTACAATGATGGGTGGTGGCAAGGAGTGATTATCAAAGTTCTTGATGGTTGTAGATATGCTGTGTATTTCTCTCCTACTAAAGAGGAGATGGAATTTGGACAGTCTGAGTTGTGGAGTCACTTGGAGTGGGTTGATGGAACTTGGGTTAGGTCTCAAGATAGGGTAAGTTTTGGTTTTTTGGTCTGATTTGAGTTTCATATAATGGGTGCACTGTTCTTACCAACCACTATATCTTATTTTTTTGGCAAATTTGTATGGTTTATCTTAATGTTCTTCAAAGGGGTTTTGTTTGATTTCAGTTTCTAAAAACGGGTTTTGTTTAGTTTTTACTTTTTTTTTTTTTTTTGGGCACAAATTCACCCATGTAGAGACTCAGTGGTTAGATCTTTGATTCACCCCATTTTTCCCAAACTTTATTTTTTTGGCTTAGTTATGCAAGAGTATAGGTTATGGTGGTAGCTGCATTTCATTATTTTTTATTTGTACATATTTACCTAGCTTGTTTATATGATTGTGAAAATGGGTCATGTTTGAATGAGTGTTCTTGACTTTGTGCTTTTGTTCTTATGTTGGTTTAATCTCAGAATACACTTATTTAACATGATCGCAATGTTGATGGTGGACCTTAGGCTTATTGTTACCATAGTAAATTTTGAAGAGAAAAGAAACATGCTTTGGTGGATAGTCTAAATTGAAGAGTCTGAGATACAAAATTTAAAAGGGATCTCCAAATAATCTGCTCCTATATGTGTGCGAGTGTTAATTTGACTATCTGACCTGAATTATAGATGAGATCCATGTCTTTAGTTCATTGAGATTAACTATCTAGGAATGTTCTTTTCAATACTAATATGCATTATTATCTACATTGCCACCATTTTCCACATCATAATCTTAGTCTAGATATGTGTGTAGGTGTGGGGTGTGTTGAAACCTGGATTCTTGGCATTGCTAGAAGATCCCTTTGATGCCAAACTGTTGGACATAATAGTTTTTGATGTGTTACCGGCATCAGATGGAAATGGAGAAGGCCAAGTATCTTTAGCAAAAGAGATAAAGGACCATAACCCATTACGTTATGCGTTTAAAGTAAGATTCCTATGATTTTTACTTGATTATTGTCTTTACTTTTTATTGCCTGATGTTTAAGAATCCAGTTTTTAACTAACCATCTCATGATTTTGGAAGGTTTCATGTGGTAATCGGAGCATAAAGTTAAGAACCAGGTCTAGCTCTAAAACTAGAGATTGGGTTGCTGCAATCAATGATGCTGGGTTAAGACCTCCTGAGGGCTGGTGCCATCCTCATCGATTTGGCTCTTTCGCTCCACCAAGGGGTTTGACTGAGGATGGTTGTGAGGCTCAGTGGTTTGTAGATGGGCAAGCTGCATTTGGAGCGATTGCCTCAGCAATTGAGGGAGCAAAATCTGAGGTATGTTATTTCCAGTGCTAATGCACATTCATACTTATATAGCAGCTCGTATGATAAACAAATAAATAAAAATATCATCCATACTGATCTTCTCAATTATAAAAAATACTGAAATAATCAAAGTTTCATTACAGATATTCATTACTGACTGGTGGCTCTGCCCAGAATTGTATTTACGACGTCCATTTGATACTCACAGTTACTCACGCCTTGATGCTATATTGGAGGCAAAAGCCAAACAAGGTGTTCAGGTGCATAATTTATTCTGTCCTTTTCTTAGTATCCTGTTGTTCTTGCTTATTATGGAAGATGAATTTTGCTAAAAGGTTTTCTAGTGGTTGCTTGATGAATCACGTGAAACTGATTTTCATATTGCACCTGCATGAGAATTCAATATTTGCCTTTAAAATTGAACATATTATCTTTAGTTTTTCTCTGCAGCAATCAAAGTCTCAACGGTATCCAAAAAAGTTTGTTCAAATGCATAATGTATTTCATGTTTGATTAAAGCCTGTGTTAAATAAACCTTCTGTTCCATATCAATTGGCTTCAAACAACTTACACAACAAACAAAACTCTTTTGTAGACTCAGTGACCGAAATGAAACCTGCCAAATAGGAGTACACTTTTTGTGAATCAATGTTCTGTTTAAGGCCACGCTTTTACCAGGCCAAATTTATCTCTTTCGCTTAATAGCCACTAACCAGGCTGGTTTAATGCCATTCGAATTTTTATACTCGGAAGGCTCTGTCAATTTTATTTACCAAGTCAACAAATGTATCAACGTCCATTGTTTCATCATACACAAGAATATCTATTTAACGTCACTGTGTTGCACGCATTCAAGATAGCGAAGTAACATTCAAGACTTTGACACCTATAGATATGTTTATGTTTATATGCCTGTCTTGGTGCAGATTTACATTCTTATGTACAAGGAAGTTGCCATCGCTTTGAAAATCAATAGTGTATACAGTAAGCGGAGACTTCTTAGCATTCATGAAAATGTGAGGGTGCGGCGTCATCCTGACCACTTCTCAACCGGTGTTTATCTATGGTACGCAAATCAATTGTATAAATACTTTTGTTCCAGTGTAGATGGCACTATAAATTGTATTGTCAATCTGATTAATCAGATTTCTCTACTAACTTGCGCGTTGCAGATGGTGATGATGGTTTCTGGTTCTATATAGGTCCCACCATGAAAAACTTGTTATTGTTGACAATCGCGTTTGCTTTATTGGTGGACTGGATCTATGCTTTGGCCGTTATGATACATTTGAGCATAAAGTAGGCGATTCCCCTCCTCTGATATGGCCAGGAAAGGATTATTATAACCCTAGGTAAGATTCAGTATTTTGTTCTGGAAGATTCTATATTCACTTGCCTTCTCTATATAAGGAGACCCTAATTGTGTAAATAAGTATCCCCCTTTCACCTACTTCATATACATTACCCAAGTTCAGGTTGAAATATCAGTTGGTTTTCAATGTGTCATCCTAGGTGTGGGCCACTAGTTTGATGGTTTGGGTCATGATAATATGTCTGCATATCTCTTCACATGTTTCAGAGAACTTCAAACTGGGCAACACGAATTGAATATTTCATTTTCTTAAGTGTAAATGCATATCCAGGTGGCTGGATAATATAACTGTCTAGCTAATAAACTATGAAAGTCATTTCCTTGCATTTTTTCTTCGTTTCAAAATTTGCAAAAAAGTAATGAATTTTAATGTTCATTGTCAGGGAATCTGAACCAAATTCTTGGGAAGATACAATGAAAGATGAATTGGATCGTTCAAAGTATCCTCGAATGCCATGGCATGATGTCCATTGTGCACTCTGGGGACCTCCTTGCCGTGATATAGCCAGGCACTTTGTTCAGCGCTGGAACTTTGCCAAGGTTTCTTATTTGTCATGTCTCATACATATCCTAAGTTAATTGTATTGCGACTCTAAGCATCATTACACTTTCTAGAAACAAAGCTCCTAATGAGCAAGCAATACCACTACTTATGCCTCGACAGCACATGGTTATTCCACATTACTTGGGAAGGAGCAGTGAGATAGAATCTGAAAGCAAGAAGGTGGAAGACAATCATAAAGAAATTAAACGACACGATTCATTGTCTTCCCGTTCATCAGTTCAAGACCTCCCATTGCTTTTGCCTCAAGAGCCTGATGAATTAGATGCTCTCAGTATGAATCATAACTTAAATGGCCTGGATATGAACCACAATCTTCTTGATCATCCAAGCAGGATTAGTCGATTCTCTTTCCGGAAGCAGGCCAAAATTGACAGTTCAGTTCCACATCTGCAGATGAAAGGTTTCGTAGATGACCTTGATTCCATGGATCTTCAGAGAGAAATGTCATGGGATAAGGTCATGCATGGTTCAGATAGCGAGTGGTGGGAAACCCAAGAACGGGGTGATCAAGTGTATCTGTTGAAGAAGCTCGACATGTATAGAAATTGCTAAGTTTCATGTAAGTCACATATCGATGCCTGTTATAGCTTACTATTTTTAGATTTAAGAAGATGTGTTGTGCCATATGGTACACATATACATGCACAGGAACAGGTTGCCTTCTGGTCTATTTGCAACATGGTGCTCACTCTCTTTATCCTTCTGTATTTGCAGCAAAATAAACAGATTTGATTGATGCTGTTGTCCATGCTGTAAATGAGGACTATGTTGAGATGGAAAATGATTTCACCAGACTTGGTTTCCTTGTTGATCCCATACATCAAACTACAAGATGGTTCTTCTCCATTCCCAAACAATTTCCTCCTTGGCACTGCCTCCTCTGCATATCAGGTATCACAACTTCTACAATTTCCTCCTTAGTGTGTGTGTGTGTTGTTATACTTATACAATGCCATGATGCAATTTCAGGTTATGCGAGGATACAATTTGAAGTGGCGGTAGAATCTGAGAAACATTCAGCGGTGCCGCAATGTACAGACGAAGTTAGGACTGTAGGAGAAGCTGTTGGCCATTTCATTTCGTGGCCAAAAAAGCTGGTGTATATATATGATAGCATATTAACAATTTTGTATGAATGCTTAAATTATATTTTGAATGAATGAGAAACAGTTAGTTATCATGTTGTGTCTTTATTGATTGATTGAACGTTGTCATTATTATATTAAATATTATATAAAAAAATATTATATGGTAGTTAATAAAAAAAATACACCGAAATTAAATAGCGTTTTAGAAGCTAATTAAAAAAAAATCAAAAAAAAATTTAAAAAATTAAAAAAAATTAAATAGCGCTCATAAAAGCGCTATGCAAGCTAATTTAAAAAAAAATTTAACGCTTAGATAGCGCTTAATAAAGCGCTATCTAACGAAGCGCTATTCAAGTACGCGCCTTGCATAGCGCTTTTTTGAGCGCTATCTAAGCTACCATAGCGGTAGTTTAGATAGCGCTAAAAAGCGCTATCTAAGCCTATTTTTAAGCGCTATGCAAGCCTATATTTGTAGTAGTGGTAAGTTTGCCACTCTCTCAAATGGACAAATTTTCATTTGCTCAAGGTGTGAGACAGCTTCATTTGCTAATGTTAATTTTGTGTGTTTGAATTAATTAACTCTTTAATATTAATTGATCATCAGCTTGCTTGTTATGAAAAAGAACTGGAAGAGATGCAAAACATGACTAGACAGGAATTTATAGCAAACTTAAGAAGGTAAGATACGTTCCTCATCTTAGTTCTAGCTATCACGTTTTCTTAAGAGCTAGCTTTTGTATTTGATAATATAGTTAATCTAATTTGTTGATTTCAATTTAAATGAAATGAAATAAATCATCGGTGTCACCTATAAGGATGGTGTCATCCTGGGCACTGATTCCAGAACCAGCACAGGTGACTTTGATTACACCCTATTCTGATTCTCTGCCATCAGATTTATACAGTTGCAGATGTTCTGATTCTAACATGCCTATTTTTTACCAATTTGTCGCAAGATTTGATTTTTATTTTGTTCACATTGTCAGGTCCCAAAGAAAATCTGGTGCATTATATAAGGGTGTACTAGATCATGAAGAGCTCATCATTTTTGTGTTCTCCCTCTGCTCATTTATACCTCCTAAAAACTCTCCATCAGTACAACTTGAGCTTTGTAGAGACTCACAGACTCATGAGCTATACTTCCCCATAATAGGGATTTTTTTAGGGTTAGGTTTTCAGACATATAGGACTGTGTAGTGAATGGTTTTTGTTTCTTTTCCTCTATTCTTCTATTTTAAGTTGGTGAAAGTAACTTCATTTTGGGGAAGACAATAAATATAACAATGTTTTTGTTCATTGCAAATTTTAGTATCAGTGAACATATGTGTGTCCTCTTTTAGTCATATTATTTGCCTGACACATTGTCAGGGATGTACGTAGCTAAAAATTTGAATGCGCTCTCTATGTTTAAGCTTTTAGAATTCAGAACTTGAGGAGAAATCTGAAATCGAAATGCTTGGAGTTATTGAAAGGTTTTTCATCAGTTTCATCCACGACTGTTCTGAAATATTAAGCTCCATGACTCAATGTCATGATTCTTTCCTTGTGTTTATTTTTTACATTGTATACGAGTATGTCTAAAAAGCCCTTTTTCTAGTTTTTATTCCTTAAAGAAAATGATTTTGCAATCGCATTTTGACCATGCAACTTTATTTATATATTTTACTTTTACTTTTTTCTGTTAATTGTCATCGAAAAATGCAGTCTACGTCTATAAGACAATAATTCGTTTGACTCAATCATGCATGTTACGCATTCAAAAGTCTGGCCTCTCAGTTACATGTATAAGCAGGCATATTTCTGAGTATGTTTGCATGCGTGTTTGTCCACAGAAGTATGCATATTATTATGTGAATCATGTGTTTGCATCGTCATGACTCACCAATGCCATGAATTACACAGGCTGCGAACTGCTGATACAACTCTACGGGATTCTCTTTGCGTACACCTGGTGTGTTTGGGGGACGGTTCAGTGGTGCTGGATTTAGAGGGTGTTGTCTTGCATTTGTCGATTCAAATCATGCAAATGAAGCTGCTGCATTTGTCAGAGAAGAATACCTTAAGCAACAACCTGAACTTGCTAGTCACCTTGACCAAAACACGGCTGTGCTAATCTGTGAAGCAGGTGACTCTGCTCATGTAATATAGTCAGTATGTGTTCAATATCCATAAACATTCATGTATTTGTTGATTTTTTGTTTGTTATTCGTTTCATCGTATGAAAATATATTCAGTTATTCCATTCTCTATGTTGAGCTACCTCGCTATTTTCCTCTGCTATTTTCCTCGCTATTTTTTTGTAATATTTTTGGTTTTCAATCTGGAATTTTGTTTACTGACAAGTTATGCTTGATTTGTAGTTTCTATTGCTTTTGCTTTTATTTGTATGGATATATGTTTGGTCAAAAGTTTTCATATATGTAATTGTAATGCATTAACGAGTCGAGCGGTCTAGTAAAATGTTAACATTGCCAATTTAAAATTAACATTTTACTACACTGATTGTATAGTTTGGAGACGATGAGTTTGGCCACATGTTGGTGAACATACTAAAGAGCAACGAGGTGAATGCTGACGGAGTATGTTATGACAAGGATGCAAGGACTGCATTGGCTTTCATTACGTTGAAGAAAAATGGGGAGAGGGAGTTCATGTTTTACAGGAACCCTAGTGCAGATATGCTATTGAAGGAGTCAGAGCTAAACATGGACCTCATTAAGAAGGCCAAGATCTTCCATTATGGATCCATCAGCCTCATCACTGAACCATGCAAATCAGCTCATATCTCTGCCATGAAAGCAGCTAAGAGTGCTGGTGTTTTACTTTCCTATGATCCTAATGTACGTTTGCCACTTTGGCCTTCTGCTGAGGCAGCTCGCCAAGGCATTAAGAGCATCTGGAAAGAAGCTGATTTCATCAAGGTTGGTTTCTTTGGGCCAGGTTAGGTTTTTGATGTATTGTTAATTTATGTTAAACAATATTGTTAATGGCTGCATAATGCTTGAGAGAAGTACAAGTGAAACAGCGAGAGGAATTTTTTTAAAGCATTTCAGACACATTCCTATGGCTGATATGGAAATAGTTTTGGTGTGTTTTTCAGGAACTCTTTTTTCTCTTTCTTAGACTCCTTTTATGCATTATTTTTATGATTGATTTGGACTAACTTTGGAATATCTCTTATAGCCAGAGAAGAAGAATCCAAGTTTAACCCCAATGGACTGGGCGCAGTTCCTTGTGTCTGCTGTTATTGGACTGGTAGGTTTCTATGTCCTATATATTTGAGGAGTTCATTTCTTTTTGCTTTCCTGTCCAACTTTTATACATTTGACATTGCTTACTTTTCAGGGGACTCTTATTACTTCGATTGAAACTCCTCAAGCTGATCCCTGGGTTATTGTTGCAATCCTCTCAGCTGTGATTGGCTATTGTTCTAAAATCTACTTCACGTTAAGTGTATAAACTATTTTTGTTAGTTGTGTGCTCATTTCTTATTTTCTGTTTCCTTGTTGATTCGATGCAACACTTTTTTCATAATTAAAGTTTTAAAACAGTAACACCATAATGGTTAGAGACTGCAACCATTACAACCGTGCGATGCGGAATAAAAAAATGAGCCCAATCACAAGATAACTAAACTATTAATGGAAAAACAAACAGCGATATTCTTAAGTGTTGTTTGAAAGCTTTCCTGTTATGTTGGCATTGTTCCTGCTGCTCTGTCACTACGTTTGAAATTGTTAACCTTAGTAATTCCATATGTCAAAATTTCTACTAAATACTTAGATGTCAGCTTCTCCTTGTTAGACTCTGATTAGTAGGTCGTTTATCTTCCAATTCAGATTGCACGATCTTTCTTGATATAAGTTTGATATTTTGTATCTGATTATAGTGGCTTTTACTTTTGCCAGGAAACAGGGAGCCAAGATAAGCTGATTAACACAGAATGACACTATATGATCGACGAGCATCACACTATGGATGAAGAGTAAGAATTCAAGTTTGCATTAGAGATAGTTTGAAAATACGGTGTTATATTGATTTGAAATTCAAGTTTGACTTTTAGGAGTCGTTGGTGCTGTCCGGGTTGCTGGGAGCTGACTGCTTGGGCTGAAAAGTATTAAAGTAGAGTTCCAGGTATGTATGCCACATCAGTTTAACATACGGCAATATGAAATCATGATACATGGAAGTGGTTGGTGATTAAGAGATGCATGTTTCATGATAGTGTTAATCTAATGATTATGTCAAAAGATTAGGAGAAGGGTTGATAGTGAGACTAGCCTAGGACACTACCCAATGCTCGAAATCAGATGGATTAGTAGAAATAGTAAATCTCCATTTGAATGACTGTTTCTTGGAGAAAATCATTTCTTTATTGCTAATAAAAGTTGATCGATGTTTTCTTCATTTAACTATTTGCTAAACCATCCCTTTAAGGCTATTTGTGTATAGTACATGCATGTCATATGCTTGCACTTTTTTTTTTTTTTTTGATGTGTACTTATTTGTATATATAGTACAAGTAACATGTTTGTACTTATTGTGTACTTGCTGGAATGCTGCATTCTAACCTTAGGGTGTAATGAACCATCAAGCTATTTGTATTTGTATTGTCTCGAACTCCTACCCCTCTTTCATTATGCAAGTATATGTATTTCTACAAAATATCCTCCTCTTCCCTTAAAATTGTTGATTTTCAGCTCAGAGTCCTTGGTAATGTTGTTTGTTGCTTTTTCAAAATTGTAGTCTTGTGTATTTGGAGAAATACCTTCACTGACGGACAGACATGCGCCAGCTCTGGGATCTTACAAGAGATGTACTGGTATGGTTTCCATTTTCCAAGCTCACTAAGGATGGGTTACCTTTCAACCCGTTTATGAATTTTCTGGACAGATTTTCCTTTTTTATGTGTGAATCATGCTAGTCAAAGTATATGAAATAATCATATGCTATTTCTCTTGTGTGACAACTTTTCCATTTTCTTTGTGAACTTTCCCTCATTACGTGTCTATGCTATAAAAATATAATTTCGTATACTTAACTTTTGTATGCTTATGCACTGAGGTATATATATCTTTTCTTTCGAAATTAGATTAGAGTAAGAACTGATCTATCTGGTGACACTTGCAAGGACCTGGTAACTGTAAAAAATGGTGCATATGTAGTTGCTCCAGTATCATTTTGTTTCTTTAATCCAGCTTTGTTCAGCCTATTTTCCATTAATTTCATGCAGCATTATCATTATACTGTTTTCACCATAGTGTGCTCATGATGGAGCTTGTCCATTAGAGAATACTGGAAAATGATGACAGGATGGTTCCCGTGAATATATGATATCGTAGTTGTTGTTTTCAGATATTTGCTAAGGATTTACCTTGGAGTTCTCTAATGTCTAACTGGAGGCATTCATCTTGTGATGTGTTGTTTAAGCTGGTTCTGTAATTGGTTAGACTGCTTTATGCATGGATCCATTGATAAGCCTGTTTGCTTGGACACTAATATGAACTGCTAGGAATCCTAATGCTCGAAATCCTATATGATATCATGATTCACTAACACTAGCCTAGGACAGTGTCGTCTTTCGCTAGAAATTGGAAACACTTAGTCTTTTAGCTAGTTATGTAGATATACTTTGTTGCCAATGGTCAAATAAGTAGCAACCTTATTGCAACTGTTTTTTGCTTCCAGACAATTATTGGTTAACCTATCCTATTGCATATATATAATTATCTTCCCCACCAACCTACCCTTGAATTAGATTCTGTAACTTAGGTCCACTGTAAAGGTATAATTTGTTCACTTGAATGCTATTCTAAAAAGAGTGGATTTCGTCAAGTTGCGATAAGTTATTTAACTTGAATTTTTTTTTCACCGAGTAACTAACAAACTCATCTTATTTGAACTTTTAAACCACAAGCTACATACTTACTACAAAGTCAACTTCTATTTTGGTGTATTATCATTTTGATGCTTAATCAATTTGTGTCCTTCAAGGTTGTTTCAAGTGGTGAGGTAGAGGATGATGGAGTTGAAGATGAATACCAGCTTGAAGATGTTGAGGTTGTTGCAGCTGATTATGTGTTGATTGCGTCTCTCGTAGCAGCAGCAACAACATTGTTTCACTTTCTTTGTATTTGAGATATTTAAGTTTGTGTCATTGTATTTGAGAGATTTTGACTCAATGACTCAAAGTCATTTGATAGCAAAAAAATAAATAAATAAAGAAAAATAAAAAAATAAAAAAATTTACACCTTGTCACGGCTTAAAACCGTTGCTATTGTTGTCACGGCTAAAAACCGTTGATATTATTATTGCAACGGTTTATAACCGTTGCTAATTTCTGAAAATCACGCCCCCCATTCAAGCATAAAATCGTTGCTACAATTTTAGCAACGGTTTTTAGCCGTTACAAAGGATTTCGCGACGCCCTTGCAGTCCACGGCTCTTAGCCGTGGCAATGGCTTACGCCCACGGTACAGAACCGTTGCTAATGGGGGTTTTTGGTGTAGTGAGGTATGGCCATTTGAGTCATAAGGGACTTAATGTGTTGCAGCAGAAGCAACTAGTGAGTGGATTGCCCAAACTGAAAACAATATTCAGTGTGTGTGAAACTTGTTTAGCAGGGAAGCAACACGGACAACCTTTTCCTAGAGAAACCACGTGGAGAGCTTCATTGAAATTAGAACTTATTCATGCAGATCTATGTGGCCCAATTACTCCAATCTCTAACAGCGACAAAAGGTATGTCATTACCTTCATTGATGATCTTAGTCGCAAAACTTGGGCTTTCTTCTTGTTCGATAAATCAGAAACCTTTGTTGTATTTAAGATGTTCAAAAACATGGTTGAGAAGAAGAGTGGACTGAGCATTAAATGTTTAAGAACAGATAGAGGAGGTGAGTTTAACTCACATGAATTTGCAAGTTATTGTGTTGATCATGGCATTAAAAGATAACTAATAGCATCATATACACCACAACAAAACGGTGTGGCGGAGAGAAAGAATCGAACCATGATGAATATGGTACGATGTATGCTAACAGGAAAAGGAGTTCCAAGAACCTTTTGGCCAGAAGCTGTTAACTGGACGATGCATATTCTCAATCGAAGCCCCACAATATCTGTAAAGAACTTGACACCTGAAGAGGCATGGAGTGGAGTCAGGCCATCTGTGGATCATTTTAGGATATTCGGGAGTATTTCCTATGCGCATGTGCCTAATCAGAAGAGAACCAAGATGGACAACAAGAGCATCAAGTGTGTCTTTCTTGGCATAAGTAAGGAATCAAAAGCTTACAGATTATATGACCCGATTTGCAGGAAAATAATTATTAGTAGAGATGTGGTTTTCAATGAAGATGAAGAGTGGGATTGGGATGTCAGTTATAAAAAGGACTTGGATGCGATATTGGATTGGGGTGAAAGTGATAACAACTTGGAAGAAATTGAAAGGAATGTTGAAGTATTTGCGAATGAACAAGAAGACTTAGTTGTTGAAGGGAATGTAGATCAAAACAGTGAAAGAGTAGCAGCAGGGAGTTCACAAATACCAGCAGGGAGTTCACAAACACCTATTGAATCTGAAGGACGAATGAGAAAAATGCCACAATGGATGAGAAATTATGAAACTGGAAAAGGTTTATCAGATGATGAGAACTCAGTCAGCTTTGTGATGTTTGCAGACTGTGATCCTATATCATATCAAAATGCAGTTAAGAGCAAAAAATGGCGTGACGCAATGGATGTAAAAATGCAGGCCATAGAAAGAAATGACACCTGGGAACTAACTGAAATACCAAAAGAAAAAAAATAATTGGTTTGAAATGGATTTACAAAACCAAATTCAATGAGGAGGGTAATGTGGACAAATTTAAAGCTCGGATAGTCGCCAAAGGCTACTGCCAACAACAGGGTGTGGATTTTGATGAAGTGTTTGCCCCGGTAGCACGAATGGATACCATTAGAGTTGTTTTAGCTATTGCTGCACAATGTCGATGGTCAGTATATCGACTTGATGTGAAGTCAGCCTTTCTGCATGGTAACCTTGAAGAAGAAGTCTTTGTGGAACAACCACTTGGATATGAGATCAAAGGAGAAGAATATAAGGTGTATCGACTCAAGAAAGCACTGTACGAGCTTAAACAAGCACCACGTGCTTGGTACAACAGAATTGATTCATACTTCATCAAGGAGGGATTTCAGAAATGCCCCTACGAGCACACACTGTTCATTAAAACTGGTAATGGAGGTGAATTATTGATTGTTTGCTTATATGTCGATGACTTAATCTTTACTGGGAATTGCATTGAGCTACTCTGACAATTTAAGCAGTCAATGATGACTGAATTTGAGA
Source organism: Berberis thunbergii (assembly GCA_003290165.1). NCBI lineage: Eukaryota > Viridiplantae > Streptophyta > Magnoliopsida > Ranunculales > Berberidaceae > Berberis > Berberis thunbergii. The sequence continues at coordinate 24,735 of QNQO01009786.1, forward strand.
TGACCGACTTGGGTAAAATGAAGTTCTTCTTAGGAATTGAAGTGAATCAAGATGATGAAGGAATCTTTATATGTCAAAAGAAGTATGGAATGAAGGTACTAGAAAGGTTTGGTTTGGAAGATTCAAAACCTGTTCTCAATCCAGTGGTTCCAGGTACTAAACTAAATAAAGATGAAGGTGGCACAAAGGTGAATTCCACCATTTACAAACAAATGGTGGGAAGTTTGATGTATTTAACCCACGACCGACCTTATATGATGTATGTTGTTAGTCTAATAAGCAAGTACATGGAGAATTCGACACAATTACACTTGCAAGCAGTGAAAAGAATAATGAGATATCTCAGAGGTACACTTGAATTAGGAGTGTTTTACAAGAAAGGAGGACCTTTTAGATTAATTGGTTATTCTGACAGTTATTATGCGGGAGATATAGATGATAGAAAGAGTACGACGGGTTATGTTTTCATGTTAAGTAATGGAGCTGTATCTTGGTCATCACGGAAGCAATCTGTGGTAACTTTATCCAGCACAGAAGCAGAGTTTGTGGCTGCAGCATCCACCTCTTGTCAAGCTGTGTGGTTAAGAAGACTCTTAGGAGAACTGGAGCATGTTCAGAAGGGTGCAACAACCATCTGGTGTGATAACAGCTCAACTATCAAACTTTCAAAGAATCTTGTGATGCATGGACGAAGTAAGCATATTGATGTGCGATATCACTTTCTTAGAGACCCCACTAAGGATGAGATTGTAGAGTTGATCCATTGTAGAACTGAAGAACAGATTGCAGATATCCTCACCAAGCCATTGAAATTGGATACCTTTATGAAGTTACGTGTGCTGCTTGGAGTCTGTTCTGATGTTTAAATCTGGAAATCAGTTTAAGGGAGGATTATGTTGGATTAGTTATGGGCTGGAAATCAGTTTAGTTATGCAGTTACCAAGTAGTTATGTGTTTCTATTTAGTTATTAAGAAGTCCATGTTCTTAGGGAAACTATGGAACTGTTATTAGTATGTTAAAGGCTTATAAATAGCCATTGTTGTCTATTGAATAAAACAAGTATTCTTCTTTACATTCTCCTGTGTCATTTACATATCTTCTTACCAAGTCTTTATAATGGCAAGTTAAGTTTTTATGTAGGACCCTTTTCTGCATCGTTTTCCCTTGACAACTTTTACAGAGAGATGGAGAAAGGCGGTGATGAGAAGTTTCCTCAATTTTCTATTTTATTTTCTTCTTTTTTGAGTTCTTCCTTTTAACCAGAGTCTACTTCTCTACGGATTTCAATGGAAAAAATCAAAAAAGGAACCAAACTGAACCGAAAACTGAATCCCCAGTTTGGTTAATTTCTAGCCCAATTTTGAATCGATCGAACCAATTAGCACCCTTAATCAGTGGACCAAAACATGCTTAATGTCAAGCTAAAAAAAGGAAAGTTAAAACGTGCTTATCCATTACTCTTTTCTTTTCTTCTCCCATTCGTTACCTTATAGCTTTTGAGATCTTTATTGTCTCCCACCATGGCCATAAAATCTTTTTGACTTAGAGCATCTTTATGGAGAATTTATTCTTCTTTTTAAGTGGTGGGTTGTTAATAGAGCATGCACAACAGGGCAAGCCTCAGCTTGGGTGCACCAGATTTTTCATTTTTTTGCAAACGTGGCAAACCACTCAGCCCAACGCATACCTTCCATTCCAACCCTGAATTTGTTGTTAAGGAACGAAGTCAGTGAAGAAATCCATTGTTGAAGAGATCGAAAGTTTTGTGGCAAAATTGGAACAACACAACTCTCGTCTTCTTTGTGTTGTTTGAAGGTTTTGTTCGATTTCGTTCTTCAATGACGAGTCCTCCCACGCGATCCTTCCTTCAACAACTGAATCTGCTTAGCGAGATTGATAGAAAACACATAAAAGAAGAAGAAAAAGAAAATGTTTTTGCCCTAATTTCTCCTTCAACACTTAATTTTCTAATTTTGATTAAATTATTTCTCATTTTACTAATTAGTAATTTAACTAAATATGTTTTATTTTTTAGTTATTTTTATAAATAATATATTTATAAAACTACTAATAGTAATTTAAGTCAATAAATAGTAACATCTTTTCGGGTTACAAGACTTCTAAAATAATGAAGAGTTACAAATTAAAAAATATTGATATTGTTGATTATCCATTTTGATATAGTGTCGAACATAAATCATTTGTTGTTTTAGTTTTTATGGTATTAATGCTTCCCGTTTTCCCATTTAAAAAAACAACAACCTTGTATATATGAATGGGATGATCTCCCAAAACATGTAAAACCAAGCGCAAGATGGCATCAGTCATGTTTTTCTCTTTTATTATTATTTCCCCCTTCCTAAAAAGGCACTAAAAATATTCTTTTTTCTATTTGACAAGGACACTTAAACAAATTATTATTTAGCGTGTTATAGGTTGGATTATTTATGTATCCCCACTATTATAAGAGGTTGCATTGAATCGAGCTGGGTAAGCTGTCATGAGAGCCCTTCATACTAATTTATTGGTTTCTCTTTAGATATGGACAATGTCAAAGGATGTAAATGAGTTGATCAACAGTCAAATTCTTCTTCCAGTGATTATTGCTTCCCAAGAAGGCTCAACATTATTTTGGAAAATCTAGAAACCAACTTAGGAGTTTGATATCAATATAATCGTTTCCAGGTGGTTGTTCTAGCATTTGTTGATTGTGATCCCATCTCCAATCCTTTGATATCTTGTACTGTAATAGAAGAGTTGAAGAGATACTTCTAAAAGTCGAGGATCATCGTTATCAATGGACATTATAGATTTTCCATCATTGATTATTGAGGTTATTGCTATTACCCATGTGGTACCTTTTTCTTCTTGGTTCCTTCTGCAGAACTTAAAGTAATGTCGAGGGGTTTCAATTCTTGTAGAAATCTGGCGGAGTTCATGTAAAATCTTGTGCAGCAAATATATCGTAGGGTTATTTATTTATTAATCCATGCTCGAAGGCTTCGTCACTCATCCCATAGAATTAACCAAACCATGCCCGTTGCCACTTAGCATCCTAGTCGCATCTATCTTGCATGAAAACTTGTCTTCACTTCAGTCTATTAGCTCCACCTCACATGAAGACTTCCTTTCATTCTGCTCTCGTCCATCTAAGCAGCTACATTCAATACCTAAAGGCTTATCAATGGTTTAGCACATGATGTGCTTCTAATAATCGGATAAAAACTTACAAAATTCTAACTAGTGCGTCTCGAGCGCGCAACCTCTCACATGGAGAGCAGATATCCAACCAAGCGAGCTACACTTGGTTCACTAAGTTAGCACTTAGCTTGCTAGAATTTGTGAATATTCGTCACAAGCTGTACATACCGTTGATAGTTGTGCAATACTATTTAACTAAACTTCATTGTTACAAAGTTCTAGGTTCATTAGAAGTTCCATGTTTATGATATGGAAGCCATATTTGACTCTTTTATTACTCATCAAACAGAGTTCTCTTGATAGTTGTAGAGTCTATAGGGTCAAAATGAGAGAGTAGATTATAGGACTCAACCAAAGGTAACATACACTCAACTGGGTTGAGAATCAGATCCCTTTTGTGCACTCTTGATGACCTTTCAACAAGTTCACAATATTTGACACTATCATCAAGTAGTAGCCTACAGTTATGTGATCGTTGTTGCATTATCCATGCCTAATCTGTGGTAAATTGAAAATAACGCATCTTTGGCAGCATAATACACATAATCCTGTTTGTTTAGTTGATGAAGTCCCATTACAAAACCTATAATTTGTGAAATTACACGACAAGCCTAAATTAAACGAATGCCTGAAAAACACGCACAATAAGTGTACTATTAAGAATAATTCATATTATGTTTTTAGCCTAGAGAAAATAAGGACAACAGATGATACCGATACAAGTTTCCCCTGGGCATTGAGCAACGAGAGCTGGTTGAATTGCCAGTTGACCCAATGTTCTCTCCATATTAATGTTGTTGTAAGGTTGCTCTGGACTACAACTGAGATTTATTGCAGTATGTGACTCAGTAGACCCCCTCACTCCACTGTATGAAATATCACTCATTTGCACATTTGAACTCAGCGTTCATGATTAGTATTTCATCAAAAGAGTAAGCATAACAATCAACAAATATTTATATACAGGCAACAACTACTCCACACCATCAAAAGTGTTTTTTATACCAATGTTGAGTTTTTTTTTCTTACTTACTCACACCACCAATAAATATACATAATCTAACAGAGAAACCCAAACTTGAAATGAAAAATGCAAAACATGGTAACTTTCTACCAATTTAAACCCTCAGTTGAGACTTATTCTCAAGCTTATCAAAACATGAAAATTGTAATACTCCAATTTATATAATAAATACAATTTGAATCAATTGAAAATATTTATGGTCATTTTACTAAAGTCACACAATTTTGTCTTGTAATGAAAAAGAGATGGTGTCCCTGACGTTCGGCCAACTTATGTACTCGATAGAGACCGATTCTCAAGTTGATTAAAACAAAAAAAATTAGTACTTGAGTTATCTAATAAACACTACTTGAATCAATTGAAAATGTTTTGAAATGAGCAAGTTATGGTCATTTTACTCACGTCGGGCAAATCTGTCTTGCAATAAAAACGAGATAGTATACCTGACTTTCGGCCAACTGATGTGGTCGATCGAAACCGATTCTAAAGTTGATTGACAAAAATTGTAGTACTCTGAGTTATCTAATAAAAACAACTTGAATCACTTGAAAATAATTTGAAATGAGCAAGTTATGGTCATTTTACTAAAGTAGTGCAAATCTATTGTACAATGAAAACAGGATAGTGTCCCTAACTTTCGGCCAACTTATGTGCTCGATCAAGACCGATTATTAAATTGATTAAAGCACAAACATTGTAGTACTCTTAGTTATCTAATAAACACAACTTGAATCACTTGCATATGTTTTGAAATGAGCAAGTTATGGTCATTTTACTAAAGTCACGTAAATCTGTCCAAAAAACTTTGCTAAAATTTTTTGTTCGCCCCGGAACAAGAAATTTCAGCAAATTTTTTTACTGTTTTCCCAAATCAATGAGAGATTTTGTCAAAACCTCGCATTGTCTCGGGCGAACAATGTTTTTTTTTGTGATTTCTGAATATTACTTTGTTTTTGTGGTTGCAAATATTTCTAAAGTTTCCATGAGATTACTTTGTTTTTTTTAAAAGTTTTGTGGAGGTTACAATTTAGGGTTTATTTTTTAGGGTTTTGATTTTGAGGGAGAGAGAAGAGATTTGCAAGAGATTTAAATGTGAGAGAGTGAAGAGATTCGAATGGAGAGGGAGGAATCACGTTTCGATTTTGATGTGGAGGGTAAAAATGTTAGTTTTTGTTTATATAAGTAGTGTGGGAGAGTAAAATGGTGTGAGAAAACACTTATGTTGGTGTGGGGTAGTCGTTGCCTTATATATATGGCTGGGATCCGGAGACAAGTTTTTTACAAATAAAGTTAAATATGCCTACTTCACCAACCTAGAAATTCTAAAATAAATTGATTTTTGTTGGGATGATATCTTCGCCTCGTAGATCATCCTCGCAAAAAGTAGAAAGTATTTGAAGTTTCCAACTCCATTAAATGCAGTTGTCAATTACTTCATAGAGAAATTGAATGGTTGAAAATTCTCTACCTTGTTTAGCATGATCTAGAACTCCAAATGAAATTTTTTAAGAGTTATATATATATACACCTTTACCTTTATCTCTGACTACTCTCTACCTCACTCCCGACATTCCGTGGTTTAAAGAGTTTAGAGTGGGGTGTAGCTATGCCTCCAAAGGAAATGTTACATAATAAAAGCTTTGTTGGGATGATATGATGCCCCAGTCTTTTTCTTATTTTAGCTCAAAATAGCTCATCTCTCCACTTCCCTCCATTCTTCTCGCACACACATGCCTGCATAAGATGAGCGACGGTGTTTAGGCTAGGGTTGGGGTCGATCCTACCTCCATCCTGAGTGGTAGAAAAGGTCATCCTCTTTTTTCTCGAAGCGAGAGATCCATGAATCGCGATTCTGATGCCACCCTACTCGATCTAGAATATGTGATTGAGTCTTGGGTGTTAGTCAAGGTCCTGTACTTACCACTTGGGATGATATATGCCTAGCTTTGGTTGATTACCCCCAACTCAATCCAAAATTTTAAATCGGTATAATGGCCTTTGTTGGGCAATCTAGGCTTAGCTATGTGGGTTAATTTCCAAATTTTTTCTATCTAGTCATGCATCAAATACATATTATCTTGAAACAAAACAACATCGGATCTTCGAAAGCTCAAGTTGTGGATTTTATTAAGGATTGTGATTACGTGAAAGTTTACGAAATTTCAAAAGATATTTCGTTTTTTGAGATCTTCAATCGAAATCAAAGAGTACGTTATTTTGAGTTATCTAAAAATATTTCGTGTTTTTACATAAATTTCAGCATTTTCGTGTAAAACCCATACAATTATGAAGCAAATTATAAATTTTCGCCCAAAATATCATCATTTTTTGTGTAAAACCCAAAACATTATGAAGAAAAATACATTTATAGGGATTAATTGTGTACTTAGGCTTTATTTAATAGATTTAATGTGTTTCTGAGGTTAATTTACTTGTATCTTGTTAATTTACTTGTATCTTACTTTTCCAAATATTCATATATGTTGACATACTCTCGAGTTTTTTAACTTTTTTTTTTTTTACATACAACTAAATACTTCTTGAAATTAGAAGACCGAAATTAATTCAAAGAAATTACAATCCTTGGATTTTATTCATATCCCACAACAGTTCTATGATAATCATGATGCATCTTTATACACTTTCCCAGTGCGATTTATTCATCCTTGGAGAACTTGAATAGCATTCTATGATCCCAAAAGAGTACACACACGTGCATCCTTGTACACTTTCCCAGGGTGACAAACATAACCCTTGCTTGGAGCACAATGGATGTCTTCTGAGCATATACACAACCCTCAAGTGCACATCCTTCTTTGGTTATTGTTACACTGCCTCTCAACCCAAGAATTTGATCAGTCCATTCATTAGAAAACAATCCCCTTGGATCATACTTCTCCTTTACCTTCCAGAAAGTTTTAGCTTTGCCAAATTTCTTGATCACATCAATAAATGCAAAATTACGATTCTTTCCCCAATGTGGTAATCCTCCATACTTGAACGCCGCCATTTGTTCTACTTCTTCAAGAATATCTTCATACAACCTAGGCTTTAATGGATCCCTACTTTTGTAATAATGCATATCGAAATCAATTGAATCCTCTTGTTTGCCCAAATATGCACTAGACGCTTTTATGCAGCGAATGAGTAATCCACCGTAGAGGTTCAAATTACAAAAGGCTTCGGTTTTCAACTGCTTGAGCTTCTTAAAATCTTCAATAAATTTCTTGGCATTTGACAATGCAATGCTGATAGCTGTTTCGCAATACAATTTACCATTGATTCTTGGGTCCCATAAACAATAAGTGTTGAGAGCACTTTTTTTTTTTTTTTTTTTTTTTTTTTTAAATAAGAATACTAGGTTTTTTATTACTTGGAAAATCTTTTACATCAGACGGGAGAACATGAGCTGCCCGATTAAGAGAACCAAAGGACTTACATCATAACAAACCCAAAATAAATAGAGACCAAACCTCTAGTTCAATGTCTATACTTGCTGTTACTTTTCTTCATTCTAGCTGATCGACGAGGATATACTTTGATGTCTCTGAAGTCCGTCGCATGAAATCTTTTCGATATTCGAATTTGGTCTGTCTTTAAACCTGACACTACTCTTGACAAATCTTCTTCTTCTGAACTATCTGAAATGTCGGTATCGGTCTCCAAGTCGGTTTCGCTGTTAGCTTTGCGAACCAAAAAGTTGATATGATTTATATTCGATGCTTCAAGTACTATTGCATCCACTAAAGCTTCGTCATCTTGTACAATACCCGCCTCTGCTGGAAACCCAACCTTCCGGTCATGCACCTTGTCACCACTCTGAACGCGATTCTGAGCACCAACTTGAGCTTCACTGCCATAGCCATATACGAACCCACTGTCAACATCCTCAGCTGTTGCGTCCTTCTTTGTTGGCCCGGAGTCGCTGCCTGACATCATTGCATTTATCTGGAGAGAAGCATTCCCACTGCTCGTTTTTTTCTCTGGGCTAGAGATCCTGACATCCCCACCTACAGCCTTGGTCGAAACCCCCTGCGCCATCCCTGATTCCAACTGGTGAACATGCTCATAAGCTCTCTGCTGCGGCCTTACAGTTGGCGACGCTGCACTTTGAATAGAAGGATTGTCCTTAGTTTCTGGATTTATCTCATCTTCGTGTATGGGTAACTTTTGTTGTTGTCCAAGAACATTATCAATTTCTGAGGTTGTATATCCCGCCTCTATTAGGCATTCCTCCGTAGACTCATGCTGGACCCCGATTTTAGCATGCTCTAATTTGTGACCCGCTATTTGTAATTCCGCTGGAGGACCTTCATCTTGCTCAATATTCTCCATCAATGCCTCAAATGTGTTGGACAAACCCACCTTAATCGGGTCAATGGCCACCTGCTTTCTATTCCCGACTCCGTCCGAAATCTCCTCGCCTTTGCTATTTTTGTTCCACTCACACCCACTTCCGAGTTCGAAAAATTTCCTTTTCTGATCACTGGAACATATTGTTGCCTGGTATTGTTACTTTCGGTCTTTGATTTGGCTATCTTCTCAACATTACCTAGTTCTGAAACCCGGCCACCGCCCTTAATGCCTAGCTTCTTGCGACAAACACTTTCCTGATGCCCGAGCAAGGAACAAAAGTCACAATATTTGAAACCTGGGTACTCAATCTTCTGCCAGAAACCTCTATTATTGGCCCTATCAATCCATACTTTGTTTGGTAATTTGTCCGCCAAGAGCACTTGAAGGACAAGTGAAACAACTTCCAGAGGCTTGTAGGTTGTTTTGATACCCAATTATGGGATATCCTTTGAAAGTAGTTCCATCGTTTGTGTAGCCAAGTCCATTCGACAAGGCTGTTGAAATGCGTTGTTTCGCATTCACGCACTTTCCAGTTATATTGTTATTTGACTCTAGATCAATCTCTGTTAAAACTAGTTTAGCCAGCCTATTAGGTTGGCAAATAACAATGAATAAAATTATGGGTGAAGTTGAAAACACTATTCTTAAACACGCACCTGTAGGTCTTGAAGATTCCAATGCAACCGTAGACATTGGTCGAAATGGAAGCATATCACTAACACCATGGGCCGAGTCATTTGAGGAGATCTGCTCATCAATTTTGTAGATTACTTTTCGTAGATTAGGATATCATGTCAAGTACTCATGTTGATTGCCAAAATGTGTAATTTGGTCTTCTAAGTCAGAATCTTTTTTATCTACGATTGTGATAGATCTCTTGAAAAGTGGTTGAAGTTGTAGAGTAACCTGCATAGCAAAAACAATAAATCGACCTCTTTGCAAATGCTAAAACCATTCAGTTTAGTACTAGTGTCAAGATTGCGATAAGTAGTAAACTTGTGAAATAACACCAAGAACCCCAAGGGAAGCTTTAGCTGCATCCATATCAGCGCTACTAGCGTAGAGACTCCACACCTTAGCATATCCCTCTTTGGCTCCTGCAGGGCTGATAATTCTGAGTCCCACAACATATTTAGGAACAACACTTCTTTTGCCCCACAAAGAACTACCATGGGCAACGGCTCTAATTAAACCCCCAATGGTTAAACCCCACCAATAAGTTGAATGAGGCAACGCTAGTCCAGCCTTTGCAGCATGCTCAATCAAGTCCTTAAGGGTCATACCACTCTCCACTGTCATCGTCATTGCCCTCTTGTTGAATTGGACAATACGGTTGAACTGCCGCGTGCTTATAAGCATCCCTTGCTGACCGTCCGGACAAACCCACTTTGGAATGCTATGGAAAGATTTGGTTACCACCTTAACCTTTAGATTTTCCCTAGACGCTTTGGCTACTGCTGCCACAATAATTTCATGTTCAATTGTTGGATAGACTACTTGTGACACTGGACATATGCTTCGGTCGGAGAATAGGTTGTAGACATTTGTTATGGTACATGTTCTTAAGTTGGATGAACACTTGATTGGATCTTCTGGAGGAACTTACACTACTACAAATATAGGCTTGCATAGCGCTTAAAAATAGGCTTAGATAGCGCTTTTTAGCGCTATCTAAGCTACCGCTATGGTAGCTTAGATAGCGCTCAAAAAAGCGCTATGCAAGGCGCGTACTTGAATAGCGCTTCGTTAGATAGCGCTTTATTAAGCGCTTCGTTAGATAGCGCTTTATTAAGCGCTATCTAAGCGTTAAATTTTTTTTTTTTAAATTAGCTTGCATAGCGCTTTTATGAGCGCTATTTAATTTTGTTGATTTTTTTTTAATTTTTTTAATTGTTTTTTTATTTTTTTTAATTAGCTTCTAAAGCGCTATTTACTTTCGGTGTATTTTTTTTATTAACTACCATATAATATTTTTTTTATATAATATTTAATATAATAATGACAACGTTCAATCAATCAATAAAGACACAACATGATAACTAACTGTTTCTCATTCATTCAAAATATAATTTAAGCATTCATACAAAATTGTTAATATGCTATCATATATATACACCAGCTTTTTTGGCCACGAAATGAAATGGCCAACAGCTTCTCCTACAGTCCTAACTTCGTCTGTACATTGCGGCACCGCTGAATGTTTCTCAGATTCTACCGCCACTTCAAATTGTATCCTCGCATAACCTGAAATTGCATCATGGCATTGTATAAGTATAACAACACACACACACACACTAAGGAGGAAATTGTAGAAGTTGTGATACCTGATATGCAGAGGAGGCAGTGCCAAGGAGGAAATTGTTTGGGAATGGAGAAGAACCATCTTGTAGTTTGATGTATGGGATCAGCAAGGAAACCAAGTCTGGTGAAATCATTTTCCATCTCAACATAGTCCTCATTTACAGCATGGACAACAGCATCAATCAAAATCTGTTTATTTTGCTGCAAATACAGAAGGATAAAGAGAGTGAGCATCATGTTGCAAATAGACCAGAAGGCAACCTGTTCCTGTGCATGTATATGTGTACCATATGGCACAGCACAGCTTCTAAAATCTAAAAATAGTAAGCTATAACAGGTATCAATATGTGACTTACATGAAACTTAGCAATTTCTATACATGTGAAAAAAGAGCTTGCTCACAATTTCTATACATGTGAAAAAAGAGCAGAGAAACCAATACTCATCATACCAATAGATTTGTATGTAGATTTGCCTTAACATCCCAAGTTGCAACCATATACTTGTAAGCAGTAAAAACACCATACCCGGCTGACCTTGTAAGCAATAAAAACACCATACCCAGCTGACTCTAGCCCAATCCCCTGCTGAATTCCAGCACACCATCACACTAACAGCAGAAAAAAAACCAAGCAACAGAGTGCTCCAGGACAGAGCACTCTGTCAAAACAGATCTTGCTGTCCAGTGTTAGTCAAATCTGAAAATGATGCTAAATGCTTAGCTCAAATCCCCTCTCTCTGCTGTTTTTAAGCTATTAAAAATTCATAAACTTGACTGTTTGTTTGATTTTTCTGACAGGAAATTTTCTCTAGATACATGGCTCAGGATCTAGCTAAAAATCAATTTTAAACTGTTCTAAGTATAAGGTTTTTGGTTTTGGCATTAGTGATTCCTGAAGCCGACAATATCTAAGTTAATTCTAAGACCCCAAACTGTCTTTGAGGTGGTGGTCCTGGCTCCATTGGCACATGAAGCAAGTCTAAAATGTAGAATCAAACCAGACCAATCAAATATACATATAATGCACCAATTAAAGTCTGCAAGGGATTTTCTTTTTCATAAATGAAAAGCGGGAAAATGATTACTAACCATCATTTATCAATAGAACTTCAGAGAATCATGAAAAGAAGCTTCTATATAATAGAGTAAAGTCGCATTTTAACCTGATCAAGAACATGTCCTATATCTCTACCCTTCTCAACCGTATCACGCCTTATCCTCCTTGCCAAGCATACGTCAGCATCTGCACTGAAAATTTTTAGCCATGAAGACCACGATAAAGAATGCCCTCAAATGCTGATACAAAAGCATATCTAGTTTAATCTACCGAAGCTACAATATGCAAAACCTCATAAAAAATTGCATAAAATCCATTAGAACATTACTACATAACAACTAACATGACGAATATCAGCCGAATCCTGCATCGGTTTTAGAATACATTAAATGTAGATGTAGAAAACTCAAAAGGCTTCCAGATGATAGGTGATTCAATAAATAATAAATATATCTAGACATCTCAAAGTGGAGAAGAGATTAATGTAAGAAAATTACAAACAGAAAAACAGATTAAAAAAAACAAAAGTTCAAAAATAAAAGACTCTTGCAAGCAACTATAACATGTCGAAAGTAAAAACGGCCAAAAAGAGATCAATTCGGCTACACATCCATTCAAGGGAAATGGCCCAACTCAGACATGAATAAGACACTAAGACGAACCCCAAACATGTAAGTGGATCTTGGGTTGTTCATACACAACATATATGTGGAGCAAGTAAAGACTTGATAAATATTTTGAGATAAGCTGTGGTTCTACATTAATAAAGACAAACTGGAGTAAAATACTACAGTAGCAGGTAACAAAGGAATGCACTGGTACATGTTGAAGGCACTTAAAGTGCCAGTATGACTCAGTACACAATATATAATGTGTCTCTTCATGAATGTCTATGTAAGAAAGAAACTTAATTTTCAAAACTAAATCCTGTGTCACGTATTGGACACTCCAAGGCACAGTCCATGTCACGTATTGGACACTCCAAGGCACAGTCCACGCTTAGATCATCAACTTTTTCTTCTATCTTTTGAATGTTTCACTTCTCTATAAATATTATCAATGTATTATGGCAAGTTGCAGTACATAGGTAGCAATATTGATCAACAAATGAAAAGATATGCACAATATAATGGGCAGGCAAGAACCTGTATCAACAAATATCTTCATGTTCATCATTCCCCGTACGCGAGGATCATGGAAAACTAGGATCCCTACCAAAAGTATCACATCTGAAGGATTGACCTGCCAAATTTTTTATTAAACATACTGTTTTGTGGTGATGCAAAATGATGTAATTCATCTTCTACTCCATGTACTATAGATGCACTTTCCAGGGTACGATAAAAAAGAAGGTTCCAAGGAAATATCTGTCAGTTTTCATAATGCACTTTGATGGTGAACACCTTTTAACAGAGAGATTGCTAGCTGTCTGCCTGAAAACGTGTATTTTGGGTAGAATACATACAGCAGGAAAATGCCAAGTGTCAAAATAAAAAAGTGAAGTAAGAAACTTATAGAACTCAAGAGTCTTCTAAAACTAAAATGTTATTTGAGAAGAACACTTCTTTCAGAAGCATTGAATGTCCATTCTTTCATTGAAAAAACAAACACTGAAATCTGACATGGGCAGCCGTCGGTAATCAATATCTGATAAAGTGGATGCAAGGTACTGCACAAATCTTTTCTAGAAATATAAAGTAAACCAATGTGTTATTTCCTTTAAGCAAGCAGAACATACCCTCCTCTTTGGCAACACATTGTTTCTGTAACTCCTGAAATCATAGTTCGGAATATCAACTGCCTGCCCATGCATCAACTTGTCCATACAATTTAGTAGTTGTTCAGTGTCAAAGGCATCTGAGAACAAGACCCAGAAATCTCACATTAAAAACCATATGCAATTTAAAAGCAAAACAATGAGAAAAATTACTATAACGTATTGAGTACATTTGAAAGTACAAACATTCTTTTCAAAAAACACCATGCACTGATGCAATTCATCAAATATAAGGAAGCACATACAGAAGGGCGAAAAGTAATTTTCAGTGTCATATTTCACATTTAAACTACCATAATCAAAGCCGTCTTAAAAAACTCAAGCCAATTTCTTGACGAACAACACCTAATCAACATCCAACAAACAAGAAATCAGGAAATTGAGCATTCTCATGGCTTATTTACATTGTTGGTGTGCCAGTACTTGTGGAGGTAATTAGGAGCGGGTCACCAAGGAACAGAGAGAATGTTGCTGCAGTGCTGGTGCATCTGTGTTCAGGAGAACAAAGATATCTGGCAGATGCCCAGGAGCTTGGGATTATGGGTCCACTTTTGGATCTAGCACAAAATGGTACTAACAGAGGCATGCGGAAGGCTGCTCAGCTGCTTGAGAGAATGAACAGGTTTGTCGAGCAACAAAAGCAGGTCCAAGCGCAAGTCGAGGTCCAGGCTGAGATTCAGATGCAGCAATCACATTCACAGCTACCATCTTCAGCAGGCTGTGTACATAGATAACTTCTCCTATTTGACTCAGGTTTCTTTGTTTCACGATAATTGAGACATTTTGCTTGATTAGGAGGCAAAAGTGGAAATATCACCTCCCTGACAAGTCATTCGTTTGTATCTTTGGGTTGGAATTCAAGTGTCGGGATACTAAGAGTTCAAAAAGAAGAAAGCTTGGAAAATGCGATTGCAAAAATGATAGACATCTCAATGTACCATGTATTGTTTAAACTTCCTCGGTTTTTATGGGAGGAAACCACTTTTATACCTACAAACTGTTGTGTTGCTCTTGACTTCTGCTTTTGAAATTTGCTATGACAAGAAATAATGAAAAGAGTATATCACCTGATAGCGAGTTGCTTCCTGTGACAGTTTGTGGCTACAGGCTTTGATTACTGAAGGCGGAAGTGGATTTCTCTAGCACTTTTGCTTTTGCTTTTGGTTTATGAAGGTTGGGTAGCTTACACTGGTAGTGAAGATAGAAAGCATAAGAAGAAGAGCATCATAGCAGTGATAAAAATCGCTGCATTTAAGATTGAATCACCAAAATCACTCTTTATCGCATTAATTTATCAACTGTGTTTAATTTTGCAAAGGTAACACTATCTCACCTCTATTAGAGATATTTCACTCCATCTCCAAGGTCATTGTAGAAGTTTGGCCTTGTAATTCCATCCAACTTAGAAACACTGGAGAGTCTTCAATAAGTCAGTTATCATCACCCTGTCCATGAAGAGCTAGGTTGGTCACATATTGATGTGCTTCAATACCATGTTTAAATGATTAACCCAACTGAAATCTATTACTTGTACAATTGAAACAATAACTTTTAATTTACTTACTTGAAATTCACTACTGAAATTAGAACTCCAAGAGAGGCAACAGTGTTCGGTAATAGCTTCCATTTTCAAATACAGCTGCTTGCAAGACAGCAGATTAAGAAGCAAAAATTCAGGAAAAAAAATAAAAATTCCCTGACTCTGGCAAGCCCCATAAAAGTGTGTAACATTGGTGTCATCTACTCGTGTTTAGTCCTAAAATGTTAGTTGTAGATTCCTTAATTAAATATTGCATGAAAAAAATATGAAAAAAATGAACTACAGCCAATATATATTGAACTAAATGCTTGATATATTAGTTCTTACCAATGATCCACCCATTAAAGGCACGAGCAAAGAAGGAAGCATCACGGTAGTTCCCAGCATTAAGATAAAGTTCTGAAATCCCAATATGATGGTTTCAGCTGCATGAGTAAGCTTGTAAGTCATATATAAATGTAAAACAGACAAAACGATAGAGAAGTCTCAACCATTATGTTCCGACATGCAAACCAGTGACAAGTGACATGAAAATTCCAGTGCAGATAGTTCAATTTTAAAAGTACCTTTGACAGGATGTAATGAAGTGGTTTCATTAATTGACCTCTCTATACTGTATATGAAACAAAGTCACCAAGCACACTACTACTAAAATTTAGGGCCAAATTGACATCAGCATCTTATAAAAGCTTCCCAATTTAGAAGCCTAAAAGAAACATCGATGAAATAACTCTTAACAATTTATTCGAACTAATGTCCTTCCTTTTCTACTCCTTGGGTACATTGATACCAAAGAGATTAACAGAATATAGCTCACACACTCCCACTACTTTGAAGATCCTACCCACAGATGACATTAAAAAGTTTGATCTTAACGTAATTAATTATGAAAAGAATTTAACACAAGTAAAACTTATTCAATGTAATCGATTACATAGAATATACTGTATGGTGTCTGAAAAGACATGCTAAATTATAGAGAAGTAGGAAGAGATCTAACTTAATGGACATGTTCTCAAGTTCTCCTTTTAGACATATACAAAATAATAAACAACAGAAATAAATGTTCTAAATTCATAAGACAATTCCACTCTCTTCAGAGCATTTATTTTCTAACAAACAAAGATTTGAGTAACAACTTTTCTAAGCCCAACAGAACCATACCATTTAGCGTATAAATGTCTGACCTAAATTCACCAACAAATACAATTGAAAAACACAAAAATGGAGCGAGGGAAGAAGAGAGAACACAATATTACTAAATCCAACAAAATAGTTTTCACGATTAGCAAAAGCAACGATTCTAGGTAACCCATTAGGATGATCTCTACAAAATTAAAATTTTGAAATGGTAGAGGCAAACTTCACACTCTTTAGTGCATTATCTTATAATTGAAACTACTCTGCAACTTCTTAAACCTCCATTACAAACTATTATGAAACCCCCTGTTAAACAGGCTATTCTGCAACATCTTAAAAACTCCATTGAACAAATTACTCTGACACTTCTTGCAAACTCCATTAAACAGTGTACATTTCTAGAGCGGCTAATCAAATCCCATGAACATAGACATCAACGAGAAGCAAGAAAGCCACATAATAGAGAAAAAGAATCAACCTATACTGAAAGGCTCTATAACATTGACAAAACAATACACTGTATCTAACCTAAACTTACCAACAAAACAATTGAAAAACAGGAAAATGAACTAAAATGGCGCAACCTTAGAAAAGAGATCAAAATTCACCGAACCCAACAAAACAATATATCTTGATCAGCAAAGAAACGATTCTAAATAACCCTTTGGGATGAACTCTACATGATGAAAATTATGTTTCTGTAAAGCAAAACCTCACAGTCTTTACAACATTATGTTCCAATTGAAATTAATCTACAACCTCTTAAAACCCCATTAAAGGGCCCACTCTGCAACTTCTTAAACCCATCAAATAAGCTACTCTGAAGCTTTTAAAAACACCTACTAGAACCTCTCAAACACCAAATCAAACATTCCACATTTCTCAAGTTTTTAACAAAACCCCATTATGAAAAACAGCATAAACAAGCAAGGAAATCATGCAAAATGAACTAACTAGAAAAACAATCAAATTCTACCCTTTAACACGTCAAACATAATACAAATTATATGATTAAAAAAAAACCCATAAAATGAAAAAATGGCTCCATGGGTTCTCACCCCAAGAAGGATTGGAATCAATACAGTAATCCAAGTCCTGCAACTGCTCCATTGAACACCAGACAATATACAATTGTCCAAAACCACCAAATTCCCATCATCAGACACATCAATCCCAACCCCCACTGTCATCTTCTTCACCAAAATCAAAACCCCACACTCACAAATGGATCAAAAGGGGGTTAAACCCCACAATCTACTAATCAAAACTAAATCTTGAAAAAACCCAAATGTTCAATCAGACCCCCAAAACACAAAACACAAAACACAAAACACCAACAGTGACTGAGTGAGAGTCGAGCGAGAGAGACGAACCTGGTCCTTTCCCTGCGACTCCTCGGTTCCTCGTCTCCTCTGGTTCCTCGCCTGAGTCGCCTCCTTCCTCGGTTCCTCGCCTGAGTCGCCTCCTTCCTCGCGTCCTTCCTCGGTTCCTCGCCTCCTCGATCTGGTTCCTCGCGTCCTCGCCTCTGTTCCGTCCCTCCTCTCTCTGTGTTTGAAAAAATGGCAAAAGCAAAACCAAAAGACATGAGGTCGAGATTTAGGTTTTTATTAGGGCTTTTAATATAAACCGTCCGATCATATCAAGATCTTAAAAAACGAGATTTAATTTGATATTTGAAGCGCTATACAAGAGGAAAGTAGCATAGCGCTTTTAAAGCGCTATCCAAGCACTTTAAAAGCGCTATGGTAGTTTTGGTAACGTTTTTTCACATAGCGTTTTTTAAAGCGCTATCTAAGACATAATTAAGATAGCGCTTAACTGAAAAAAAAATTTAAAAGCGCTATTGTAGCGTTTTTTTTATTTTTTATTTTTTAAAGACAAATAAGTGCTATCCTAGCGCCCACTTGGATAGCTCTTTAAAAAAGCGCTATCTAAGTGGCGTTACCTAAGCTAATATTTGTAGTAGTGTTAACATTCAATACTCATAACTAGGAAAACACAGAATGACCTGAAAATTGAATTTAAGGTACTCATCTTGTGTGAGGTTTTTAATATAATTGGATTAAGCATATATATATATATATATATATATATATATATATATATATATATATATATATATATATATATATATATATATATATAACATTGGAAAAGGGTATCAAAATGGAAGTGATTATCGTTTGGTTCTGGGAATCACTATGAAATGAAATGATGGTGTTCAGTGAGGGGTGTGTTGTATTTGGCTAGGTGATGTTTAGATTTATTTATTATCGTTAATTAATTGATATTATTTAATTCATTGTGATCCGTATATCCAACCACTGTTGAATATTTTAAGTTGGAACACTAGTTCTATTATTTGTTAAAAAATTTCGAATTTTTCTTTTTTATTGGTGGGTCATTGTTAGGGTGACTTGTATTTTGTATGTCCCATCCGATGAAGTATGTTTATTTGGACACATAATTGTACCCAACAAATCTATCGGTGATAGGGTTGTTAATTGGTTTCCTAAAACTAACTGAATCGATTCAAAAAAAGTTGAATCAAACAAAAATTGAAACCGAATATAAACATCAAATCGGTTCAGTTTCATTTCTTATTTTTCACACACCCGAAAGATCAAACCGAACCAAAGCCAATTTTTAGTTCTTTTTAATTCCCAACTAATGTAGTCAATTCCGGCTCTCTTTCCTCACTGCTTACCAAAACATGCACATGTAGCACACATTAGTAATAAGCACTCAAAACATTGATTTTTATGCCTCATTTACCTATTTATTAGTCTCTAGTTGTGCTTAAAATTAAACAAATGTCTTTATTTGTCTCAAATTTGATTATTGTTTTAAATTTTGCAAGAAATTGAAAAATGTGCAAATTCGAGACAATTCTATTATAAATTTGCATAACTATAGGCAATTGGAGAAATTGTGAAATCTATAAATAAATATAAAAAAATGAAATTTGAGGCATTTGGGCCACGTTCATGGAGACATGTGGCAAGTTTCAATATAAAACTTCAAGTTCGGAGCATGCAATCATAAAGACAAATAAAACATCAACCCAAAGCATATTTCAAGGATCAAAATAAACAATATTCCATTACCTTGAGTTTTTGTCTCATGTATCTATCTCCAATTAAGATTATCTTGATGTATTTATCCCTAATTATGACTTCCTTGATTTTATATGATATGATTTGGAGTATAATCAAAGGATTTGTAGGATTTTTCTCATTTCTAGCTTGGAGGAGAACACTATAAATAAGCTCTCAAACTCTTGGAGAAAAAAACATCCAGTACATCGAATAGATCTATTTCATTTTCATACACCATTCTCTAATCTCTAGCATAGCTTAGATTAGGTTTCGTTATTTCGTTGGAGCTTTCGTGCAAGTTACATGTAAGTTTTTAGTTTTGAATTTAATAAAAGTTAATATTTTTATGCATTAGTTATCTTTTAATTTAATTAGTTTACTTTCTCATCGACCTTTCTAGTTCCACTCTTAGATTGTTTCATCACAATGACAATATGGTAGGTTAAACCTCTCCGCTCAAGGAGAGGAGATGAAACCTACTTGAGTGATATAGAGATTTTTTTAACACAAAAAAATAATAAACTTGTATTATTTCTATTAATCCTAGATTCAACCAATGAATTAAAGTTGTATCGAAAGATGGATAACGAAGGTTTATACGAAATAAAGATATGGACTTGGAAACAATAATTATATTAATTTTTCTAGTTCTTCAATTTTTCATAAATTATAACCATTCATTGAAAACTCGTCATCGACAGAGGGGGGTGGATTAATGATGGTTAAGGAGTTTTTTTTGTTATCGAAAGAGGTAAGTGATATTCTATCTTAGAAAAGAATTTACTTTTGACCATCGGTCTTGAATTAAAAATTAAAGGAATTTATGCTTCTTCTTTTTTTTTGGGGGGGGGGGGGGGGGGGGGGTGCAAATTGCTCAAAATAATACAATCGAGTGTCATACCCCATCTAGCTATTTCGATGAGTGAGTGATAAGCACACATATTATTTAACATACTTGAGTATTGTGCAAGTGTTCAAAAAAATACTTACAAAAATGTGTTAAATTAATCTCTACAAAGTTAAGAGGTGAATTCTCCAATCCTTGAGACATTTCTTTTATGAGTGAGGCTAGGGAACCAGGTTCTACAACCATGATGATGTGGCATCATCATAGAAGTTTTTTACAACCTCGAGATACACAAATACTTTGAGGATTTCATCATTCTTTCAAGATCATGCCACATCACCCTAGTTGCAAAAACCTGATTTCCTAGTATTTTTGTTCTTTTATTTGGTAAATTTGTTTAATTAATTTTCATCCTCAAGTTTGAATCAAAGTTTGTTTTAAAAAAAAAATACCATCTTCTATTCTCCAAATCTTATTTCCCTTCTTTTCACAAATTCTTAATCTTTATTTGATATTCTAAAGTGTTTCTAACATTTTGAGCTTTTAATCCTTTTAACTAGGTGAATAAGATGATAACTCCTACGAACGACTTTACTTATATCTTTCTTAATTTGTTGCAAGTAAACTAATAAGAAGGGAACAAAAACAAACATTGCTTGTTTGGAGTTTTAGGCGACAAGCATTTTGAGCAAATCAAATGGTGTTGTTGCATATCATCAAGTGGGGAAAGAAAAACTCAAGACATTAAAAGCACAAAGAAGATATTTTTTTCCCATCCCTCTTCTTCCCTCCATATATATATATATATGTTTTTGTCAGAGAGTGACCACTTTGACATTGTATTTTATTTTTTTTTGCCTCAAAAAGTTGAGTTCAACTTGTAATAATTGGATGTCATTTTTGTTTTTTGTAGATGTTAGCTTTAGGATACAATTAATTCACTTGCACCAAAAAAATCAATTAAAAATATAATGGAAGTTGTATTTATTTGATTCACGACTTGCACAATATTTTTTTAATTGACAAATAAAAAATATTTGACTTCTTGACCAAGACCAGTAAACTATTTTTGCATCTGTAATTGTTTGATTGTGTGTTTATTTATTTAGACACCTATCAAAGTCAGAAAAAACAGTTAAAGTAAAAAATTAAAAAAAAAGTAGGATTGTTCTTTGAGTAAGACTAAATTTTTTTTTCTACAGGACAACCATTGATGTTGTGGGGGGAAAGAGCAATTGCTTGAACCAAGGAGAAGTATCCCTTTCAGACACATTGTTTTAGTGGCTTGGGTGCTGAGTGAAATTTGATTGGATTTTGCTTGGTGTTTGTTTATATTTATGTATCTTACGAATTGCATGGTTGCATACATTAATAAACTACCATAAACAGATAGGGCAGACCTAGCCCTATTTTTGAAACTAGTGGAATTTCATCACCCACCTCATCACTCCAATTGTGCGAAACCAAGGCACATAATAAAACAAACTAAGATTAGAGCCAATTAGAACGGTGTTCATAGGACAACCAAGACCAAGGTGAATCTGCTGAGTTTTGTGTTGACTAAAGCTAAACGTGGCGTTGGGTTTAATCATTCAATGAACTCCACAAAGCCGCTGCCACATGGGTAACTCACTCCGTACGCCAAGTCACCAATAAGCTAAAGACCGTAGAAGGACATAGCACAACTAACAGTTTTTTGTTAGGAACACACACCCTAAGTGAGCGGTAGCACAAGTATAGTTCTTAATTAGACCACGTGATCTCCTGTCACTTGTGCAATAATATTACTTCTTGCTAGTATCACTCTGACCTCCTGATTGTGGATTTTGTATTGTTGGATACAAGCTTTTAGGATCATCCTTTAGCACCTTATCTAATCAGGCAATAAAAGATAATAGTGTGTGCCCGTTGGTTTTAATCAATTTTGTCCCTCACAGACTCACAAGTTAACATCCCTTTAAAACATTGTTTGCTTAGATTAGACATTTATGTCGTTAAGCGGTTATTGTTGCTTGTGTATGCCTTCTTAGCAATCATTTAGGGATAAACACTCTATGCGTTTTGTCACTGCCATCCTTCCATCACACTCGTATTCTTTTATCAAAGATTGGGAACGACCCAAAAAGCACTTGGTTCATTTCCAAAAAATTTATGAGTACCCTAGCAATCGCTTATTCGTTCCCTAGATTTTTCTAGCCACCCTGACCCTCTCTTTACCTCTTCACCATACTCTACTCCATTTGTTTCCCCACCCTCATCTATATATGTTTTCCTACACTACCAAATCAACATTGAGATGGCAGAACGTCCGATTTGGGAATATAATGTTCCCCTTGTTGCTAATGTGCACAAATGCATTAAGTTGCCCCCTATCATGACAATTCAATTTGAGATCCGGCCAGCTATTATCAATACATTGCTAAAGTTCCATGAGTTTGATCGAGAAAGCACATATGTCCATCTTGGAAAGTTTCTTGAAGTTTGAAGTACTTTTAAGAACCAAAACATAGATGAGAAAAATGTCAAGCTTCATTTGTTTCCTTTTTTCCCTTGAGGATTGGGCCACTTCGTGGCTAAACTCTTTTCCTGCCAATTCCATCAAATCATGAGAGGATTTAGTCATAAAGTTTTTAGAAAAATACTTCCCCATGAGAAGGACCTTGGAAATTAGAAGAGACATTGAGGAGATTTCTCAAACACATGATGAAACTTCTTATGAAGCATGGGACCGCTTTCAAAATTTACTCATCATGGCTTTGAAAAATGAGATTTAGTGCAAAGTTTTTACAATGGATTAACTGTCGAGTCTCGAAATATGATTAAGTCCATGCACCAAGGAAAATTCATGCGTAAGACTGGTACTGATGCATGCTTATACCTTTCTAGTTGAACCTGTTGATGATTCTAGACAATGGACTGCCCATAGAGACTTGAAACCTATTACTTCTAGAAAGACAAGTCTATTTGAAACAAAGGAAGATTCAGAACTAGACATCAAAACATTATTCAAGGACTTTTCTAAGAAAATTAAATCTATTGTTACGGAGTTCGTCTCCCAAGCTAAAGAGCAAAATTCCAACCTTTGTACATTTTGCCTCAAGGTAGATCATATCGATTCTGATTGTCCTCTATATCCAGATGGCAATGAACTTCAAGAGGAGGTGTGTGTGTTTAATAGTGAACATAAATCCAACACATTTGGTCAAACCTACACATCTACAAATCAAAATCACTCTAATATTTCCTATAGTGGTGACTTTTATGAGCAACTACCCAGGAGTTCAGGGAATCCTACTGGTTTCCAACACCCTAGGCAACCTAGTGGACAAGCCCACAACTCACGTATGCACAATCAACATGGATCTCAATCTAACCATTGGCATCAAAATCACTATCGACTTTAGGAAGGACAACTTCCATACCAGCAAGCAGCTACATCAGCCTGTGCCCATCTCTATGTTTCTCGTCCCTCATAATTCCTATGGTCAACCATAGCATAGGAACTCGCGTGACTTGTTGCCTCAAACTCAATATGGTGCTCCTGTACCATTACCAAAACCATAATTGGAGGATATGATGCACCAATTAATGGACACCAATGCTGCTAATTCCCAAGCCATCCATCAACTTCAGCAACAGTTGCAACATTTGAGTGTGTGAAGGGAAAATGAACATTTCCAAGCCAACCCATCCCTAATCCAAAGGGTGTTACCCATGCCCATGTAAATGAAATTGGAAGTAGTTCCGATTATGGAGAAGTAAGCAGCTACCACCCTTCATTCGGAGTGAGCAATTGATAATGGTGTAAAACAACTTAAGAAACCTAATGTGATTTCCAAGGAGAGGATTCCTAAACCTACTGAGAAAGCTAGAAGTTCTTCTACAACCAATTTAGACCCACTCTCTTAGCTTCCCATAGAGGTAAGAAAATATATACTTAAGGCACTTTTTCCCAAAACCGTTTTAGGTAGCAAAAAAGATAAGCAATTTCAAGAAATCCTTGAGGTTTTTAAAGGAGTGCAGATCAACATTCCTCTTTTGTCAGCTATCCAGAATTTACAAGTCTATGCAAAAATTTTCAAGGACATGTCCGCAAAAAACAAAACAAAAAACAAAACAAAAGTACCTGAAACTGCATGCCTTGCAAGCGATGCCACATTTCTTATTCAACAAACTGGAGTGGTTAAGTACAAGGATCCAGGAACCCCTACTGTACCATGTTTTATTGGAAAAGACCTTGAAAGTCATGCCTTGATTGACTTAGGAGCTAGTGGAACCTCTTACCTTATCATATCTATTTGGAACTTGGGTTGAAGGAGATGCGACCAACAAAGGTAGTTCTCAAGCTAGTAGATGAGTCAAACGGTGCCCAAGAGGAATAGTTGTGAATGTGATTGTACAAATTGCAAATTTCTATTATCCAATTGACTTCATCATCTTAGACACTAGCCCGAGCCCAAATAATCAAATTCTTGTCATCTTAAGGCGACATTTCCTAGCAATTGCGGAGGCTAACATCAAGTATAAAAGCGACAACATGTTTGTTTCCTTTGGGAACCTTAAACAGAGTTGAATATTTTTAAGGCTATGCAACAGAGAGATATGAACTTTATATGATTGAGGGCGACGAAAAAGAAAAAGAAGTGTGTATGATTCAATCTTTTGGGTATTTGACTCAATCATCAGTAGATGATGCATTGCTTCGTTGTCTTTCACATTTTGGTATGGACCAAGATATTAACAAAGTTGTTGAAGAAGTCAACAATATGTTGGATAGTGTTTTATACAACATATACCTAAGTTTGAGTCGATGTCACTTTGTCAACATGAGGAAGAGTTGTATTCCTTGTCTTCTTTTCCAATTCAATCCTTAGATAGTGAATAATCTACAAGCTCTTCTCAATCATTAAGATATGCATTTCTTGGTCCTGGGGAGAGTTATCTAGTGATTATTGCCTCGGATCTCACTGAGGAACAAAGTGACATGTTGTTGGGAGTTCTTAAAGCTCACTAGTCAGCCAATGTTTGGAGTATTAATGACATCAAGGGTGTTGACCCTACTATCTATGAGCATCATATCTATTTGGAAGGTGAAAACCAAAACTTCCAGAGAATCCCAACGACGTCTAAATCACATTTTGAAAGATTTAGTAAAGGAAGAAGTATTGAAACTTATGGATGCAAACATCACTTATGTTATATCGGATAACAAATGGGTTAGTCCAGTCCATGTGGTTCCTAAGAAATCGGGAATTACAGTTGTTGAAAATGAGAACAATGAGTTTGTGCCACAAAGAGTAAAAAGGGATGGAGAGTATGGATTGATTATCACAAGCTAAACTCTAATACTCGAAATGATCACTTTCTTCTCCCCTTCATTGATCAAATGCTTGAGAGGTTAGCATGTCATCTGTACTATTGTTTCTTAGATTGGTATTCTGGATACAATTAAATACCCATTGCATGTGAGGATCAAGATAATATCATATTCACTTGTCTCTTTGGTACCTACGCTTATTGTCACATGCATTTTGGTTTATGCAATGCACCTACGACATTTCAAAGGTGCATGACTAGCATATTTAGTGATATAGTGGAAAATGTTTTTGATGTATTTATGGATGATTTTTCAATATTCGGCTCGTCTTTGACCAATGTCTAAATCACCTCTCACTTGTCTTCAAGCGTCATGAAGAAAAACGCTTCATTATATTGGGAAAAATATCACTTCATGGTGAAGCAGTGCATTGTTCTTGGGTACATTGTCTCTTCAAAAGGCATTGAAGTGGACAATGCTAAAATCGATGTCATTTCATATCTTCCGATTCCCAAATTTGTTAAAGATGTGAGATCTTTCTTAGGGCATGTTGGGTTTTATCACTGTTTCATCAAAGATCTCTCCAAGATAACATGCCCTTTGAGTAGTCTCTTAGCTAAGGAAGTTCCCTTTCATTTTTACGACAATTGTAGTTCTGCATGTATGCATCTTAAGTTTGAGCTAGTCTTAGCTCCTATCAGTTGAACTCCTGACTGGACGCTACCCTTTGAGATTATGTGTGATGCATCTGATTATGCTCTAGGTGCAGTTTTGTGTCAGAAGGTTAAAATGCTCCCTCATGTCATCTACTATGCTAGCAAGACTCTGAATGAGGCTCAACTCAATTACTCGACCACTGAGAAAGAAATATTGACCATTGTATATACTTTAGATAAATTTCATTCCTATCTCATTGGAGCTAAAGTCATTGTGTACACTGACCATACAACCCTTAGATACCTTCTCAATAAAAAGGACACCAAGCCTCGTTTGATCTAATGGGTTCTTTTTGTTACAAGAATTTGATCTTGAAGTACAAGATAAGTCAGGTATAGAAAATGCAGTCACCAATCACTTGTCTAGGCTAAAATTAGAGTCGTCTACTAGTTTCTTCCCCATTCAAGAGAACTTCCCATATGAAAAACTTATCTTGGTTGAGCAAGAGCTTCCTTGGTATACTAACATTGTCAATTTTTAGCAACTGGGGAACTCCTTTCACACTGGTCTAAACTAAATCGTGACAAATATTTGTCTAGGATCATGTATTATTCTTAGGATGAGCCATATTTGCACAAATACAACCATAACCAACTTATTAGAAGATGTGTTCCAAAAGCTGAACAGTTTAGCATCCCCTCATTTTGCCATGATCAAGCTTGTGGTGGGCATTTCAGTTCTAAAAAAACGCTAATAAGGTTCTCCAATCCAGTTTTTATTGGCCTACCATTTTTTGAGATGCACGTGAGTATTGTAAAACATATCACCGATGTCAACAACTTGGGCGAATAACTCGTCGACACATGATGCCCTTGAATCCTATTCTAGTGGTCGAATTTTTTTATATTTGGGGCATTGATTTTATGGGATTGTTTCCATCCTCCCATGATTATCAATACATCATTCTTGCAGTGGATAGAGACAATTGCCACTAAGATCAGTGATCACAAAATTGTTGTTTCATTCATAAGGGAGTTTACCTTTAGTAGATTGGCACCCCCGAGGGTATATTAGTGATGGGGGTAAGCATTTCTATAACAGCGTCTTTGAACATCTTGTAAAAAGTATGAGTTTACTCACAAAGTTTCCCTTTCCTACCATCCTCAAACAAGCGGTCAAGTAGAAGTCTCAAATCGTCAAATCAAGAACATCCTCGAAACGACTATCAATCCAAATCGGAAAGATTGGCAATTACGCCTTTTGGATGCCTTGTGGGCATATCGAACTGCATCCAAAACTCATTTAGGGATGTCTCCCTATAGATTAGTCTTTGGTAAACCTTTTCACCTTCCTGTCGAACTCCAACATAGAGCTTATTGGGCTACAAAGAGTCTAAACTTTGACCTCAATATGGTTGGTCAACAACAAAAGCTTCAGCTTGATGAGCTAGAAGAATTGAGGTATGATGTTTATGTCTTATCCAAGAACTACAAAGATAAAATGTAGTGGATACATGAAAAAAACATCATGAGAAAAGAGTTTCATCTTGGTTAGAAAGTCCTACTCTACAACTCTCGACTTCACCTCTTTCCAAGTAAGTTTAAAACTCATTTGTCTAGTCCATTCATTGTTCATAATGTTAAAACTATAGCGCCATCACCATAGAAAACCCTCCTAATGGCAGTCTCTTTCAAGTTAATGGACAACGACGAAAGCCATACCATGAACTTCCCACAAGGTCAGTGAAAACCATTCAGTTGATTGATTCTAATTATGAGGATTAATAATGACCATAAATTCCTACTCTACTAAGCCTGTTTGGGGGTGGTACCACCCCCATTGCGTTCGGCTAATGACATTAAACTTGGCGCTACTAGGAGGCAGCCCAATCAGTTTATGCATTCAATTGTTAAAAAAAAAAAAAAAAACAAAGATTAACAATACCGCCAATGCATGTTAGGGGTTGATGCATTTTTTGTTAATACATCACCCCCACCAACTCGATCTATTTCATTACCCAGACAGTATAAATGTTCAACAAATCACCTGAGGTAATAAGTTCCAATTTTTATTTTTCATTTTCCATTTCATTTGTTTAACACTGGGGACAGTGTTTTATTTGTTTGGGGGTGAGGAGATTTATCAAAATTCATACCTCTTTTGAAAATATTTTTTATAAAAAAATAAAAAGAAAAAGGAGTGGTATCCTAGCTATGATAAAATTAGATTACTTGATTCACTACATTTCGGCCAAGAAATGTTGAAAGTTTATTACTAGAGTAAACATTGGATATGAGCATTTAGAGACAAACATTTTTTCACAATGGTCATAGATGTAGTTTGGAATAAAGAAGTAAGTAATGTCCTCATAATCTAGAGGGTTAGTAGTGGAGACTTTTACTTTGTGAGCTATCAGACCTTTCATTTATTTATAGGGTTTTTTTACATAACTCTGAGTCACATGATGACTCAAAATTATTTGATCTCACATTAACTTGTTGTGAAGTCTCATTATTCTTCTTTTTGGTTGATCATTGAGGATGAAATCTTTTTCGAGTTAAGAAAAACATAGGTCTTGTAGTCCATTTGAGACTTATAAACATTACCAAACCTTAGAAGTTAAACGAGGCATCTCGTCTATTTATACCTTTTCAAAACCATTTTGCTAACCATTCCATCCAAAACCAATGTGAGCATTTATGTTGGTTTATTACACAAAAAAAACCCGTTGCCCATTTATGTTTCTGAAAAAGTGTTGGAAAGTTTATAAAGGAGAGGGGACAAGTGCAAAGTGAAAATCCAAGGTCCAAGGTACTAAAAAAAAAGTCGGGTTATGAAGAAGAAAACTAATAACAAATGGCTATGAAAAAGAAAGGAAGTGATTGATGAGTTCCCTATTAAGCTACTTGAAGACCCTACATTTTCAAAAACATTTCTTTACTTACCATATAACCAACTCTCCTCATCCAAAAAAATAAATCTTACCATCTATCCTACTATTTGTCATCAAAAAAAATAAAATAAAAAATTCAGCCAGATTTATTTTTCCTTAGAGAAGTCACAATTAACCTTATGGTAAGGTATGGTAAAAAGTGGAGAGTAGATGAGAAAGTGCATTGGTAGGTAACTCGACATTCTAGCATGTGATCAAAATTCCTTCCATGAGAGTATTATTATTTTTTCATGTCTTTTTGTTCTTATGTGCATGTGAGACGTTTGAATTTTCACACTTACTTTTTTCCTCACATGCAAGAAAGAAAATATTTAACCAATCTCAAAGTGTTCATTTCAGAGAGATCAACTAGTGAGTTCTGAAGTCAAGACGACTATTCCAAGGGTGGATTAGGATGCACCTTACTTTGACAGGAAAAATTACATAATTTTGGTTATTCACACACACACCTTGTTCCAAAGTTGCTCAATCGTAATGTGCATTTTAGTAACTAACTACATATGGCTTTTGTCTTCATTGTGATTGAATTTCAAAGTTATTCTCTAAGAAAAATAGGGTAAACATCATTTTTTTCATTTTCAAAAAAAAAAATTTATGTTTGTTAGTGTTCATCCTGGATAACCCTCAAGAGACTAAAACTCATCCTTTAGTGTCATGCTAGAGGTTCAAAGCGTTGTTGCACATTATAAATGCAATCGAGTCAACTAGTGAAAGTGGCCTTCAGTTAGTTATTTGTGAAGTTTAGGAACAAAAAAATAGTTTTGTGAGTATATTTTTCTTTACTTGAGGACTAACAAAAGGTTGTTTGCGGGTGGTGCGATAAGCACTCAAAACATTGATTTTTATGCCCTATTTAGCTATTTATTAGTTTCTAGTTGTGCTTAAAATTTATTAAATGTTTTTATTTGTCTTGAATTTGATTATTGTTATAATTTTTGCAGGAAATCGAGAAATTTGCAAAACTCAAAACAGTTGTACCATAAATTTGCATGCCCAAAAGCAATTGGAGAAATTGTGAAATCTATAAAATAAAATAAAAAATAAAAAAACAAATTCGAGGCATTTAGGTCATGTTCATGGAGATATGTGACAAGTTTGAAAATAAGAACTTCACGTATAGAGCATGCAATAATAAAAACAAATAACACATCAACCCAAAGCTTATTCCAAGGATCAAATCAAAGAATATTCCATTACCTTGAGTTTTGTCTCATGTATCTACCTCCAATTAGGATTATCTTGATGTATCTATCCCTAATTATGACACCCTTAATTTTATATGATATGATTTGGAGTATAATCAAGAGATTTGTAGGATTTTTTTCTTATTTCCACCTTGGAGGAGAACACTATAAATAGGCTTTAAAACTCTTGGAGGAGAAAAAACATCCAATTCATCGAATAGATCTAGTTTTTTTTTCATACATCATTCTCTTATCTCTAGCATAGCTTAGATTACTTTCTTTTTTTTTATTTCATTGAGCTTTCGTGCAAGTCACATGTAAGTTTTCATTTTGAAATTTAATAAAAGTTAATATTTTATGCCATAGTTATCTTTTAATTTAATTGGCGGTTTACTTCCTCATCTACTTTTCTAGTTCCACTCTTAGAATTTTTCATCACAATGACGACGGTAGGCTAAACCTCTCCACTCAAGGAAAGAAGATGAACCTACTTGAGTGATGTTGAGATAATTTAACATAAAAATATATATATAACTTATATTATTTCCATTAATTCTATATTCAACCAATGAATCAAAGTTGTCAAATCAAAAGATAGGCAACGAAGGATTATGCGAAATAAAGATATGGACTTGGAAATAAGAATTATATTTGTTTTTGTAGTTCTTCAATTCTTCGAAAATTATAACCATTCATTGAAAAATCGCCATTGAAAGAGGGGTGGATTAATGATGGTTAAGGAGTTTTTTTTTTATCATTGAAAGAGGTAAGTCAAATTCTATCTTAAAAAAAATTTCTATGGAGCATTGGTCTTGAATAAAAAAATTACAGTAATTTGTGCAAGTGCTCAAATTTTACTTACAAAAATGTGTTAAATTAATCTGTACAAAGCAAAGAGGTGGATTCTCCAATCCATGAAACATTTTTTTTGGTAAATTTGTTTAATAATTTTCATTCTCAATTTTGAATCAAAGTTTGTTTAAAAAAAATCATCTTCTAATCTCTAAATCATATTTCCCTTCTTTCCACCAATTCTTAATCTTTATTGATATTCTAAAGTGTTTCTAACATTTTGAGATTTAATCCTTTTAACTTGGTTAATAGTACGATAACCTCTACGAACCACTTTACTTGTATTTTCTCAGATTTTTGCTGGTAAACTGATAAAAAGGGAACAAAAACACAAACACTAAAAAATGTTATTTTCTTCGACTTTTAGGCCCAAGAATTTCGAACAAATCAGGGCACCAAGGACCACCATGTGCCGGCCGATGGCACTTAGATGATTAAGTTAGATAAGGCATAGGAGAAGCTTAAAGCTGTAAATTGGGATTATGTAGAGTACCTTAAGTTCATCGACCTTATCTCCCTTTTTTGGTGTGAAATACATTGTTCGGCGAAGCCTTTGGTGACGTAGTTTAGGGGAAAGAGATCTTGTTAGATATCCTTTCCTAGTTGAGAGTTGTCCATGTGGGATTATTTCCCTACATGACTTGTGTTCATAGATCTGCTTTGTTCTGCTGACGAGATTATCATGACATGTGTATGGTGCTGATCAGGTGACGATTCAGTGTATCATTAGCTGCTCCCCCCAAGTTAGGGTCATCATATCGGTCCACTAAGTCTCTTTGAGAGAATCTGTACAATCATGATGATTGAACCCGAAACATTGTATCGAGCGGTGCATATCATCAAATGAGTTTGTGACCGTTCAGTAAGGAAAGGGGCGTGATTGTCTATTGCTTATATAAGTCGTCGCTTCTGCAAGAGGGAGTTTCTTTACTGTTGTATCTCTTCTACCTTCTTTATGTGTTTTTGTGCTATTTGTTACAACTCTTTTTAAAAGTTAAAACTTTTCTTCATGGCGGATAACATCAAACTTACCCATGGACAGAATATGTTTTATGCATGTCGTAATTTTTACTAGGAATAGAAAGGATCCAATTTGGATAAGCTTCATGAGGACTATCGGATTCCTAAAAACCTAGAGCTTATTCCGTTGAGTGCTACTCATAGTCCGTTGATTCCCCCACGAGGGTTCATAACCTTGCATTAAAACATGTTCTAGGTCGGGCTTCCCTTTCCAGTTTCATAGGATATTTGGCGCTTCCCCCTTGCTCAAAAGGTGCCTAACGAATTCATGACCTTGATTGTTGTCTTTATCAAGGCCAAGGATGTTGGCCTGATCCTGTTAATTCCGAAGATACTCCACTTGATGACTTCTCCTATACTAAATGCTCATGGAGTCTGTAGGTTGAGTACTCCGAAGTGTTGGGCTTCCTGTCTGACGACTTCAAGTTTTGACAAAAGTATTGCATCCTTGCCTTCACAGAAACTGACATATTGTCTTGTTGTTCAATCTCAGTGAGCGTAATGCCCCTCTTCATTTTTACTTCAATGTGCCTTCACATAAACTGACATATTGTCTTGTTGTTTTGTGCAGGTAAATTCGTGACTCCAACTCTTACTGAGGAGGAGGAATTAGTGAGGAGGGCGTTCAATGAGCTTTCTTCGATTGTTGTTGAAGAGGTCATAGCTGCAAACAATGTCATGCGAAACCGACTGTTCATATATTTCCACGTAGGCACTGTTGTGCCAAGGTCGACGCCAAGGGAGGCTGGTAGTGGTTGTTCCAGGTGGAGATAGCTCATGATATTAAGCACCTCGAATCAAGGTGAGTTGGAGGCGGCGATGCCGCCCCATCAGTCATCCCAAGAGAAAATGAGCTAGCAGCAAAACTGGTTTTTCTTCTAAATTGATCTCACTAGAGTGGGAAGTAACGTTCGCAGAGTCTGGGCCTAATCAGTCCGCTAAAGAAATGGCTCTTTAGGAGTGGAGTGTCTATCTGGAGACTCCTACTCCATTAGTTGTATTGGAAGGGAATTGTTTAGAGCCGGTAAATGCCAACAAAGTCAATGCTATTCCTAATGATTTTCAGACCGTTGAACCTGCTTCCCTGAGAGGTGAAGCTTTTCTCCTGCCTTATAGCCTGATGCTAAGTGTCAGGCTAATCTTTCAGTTGAGGAGGCTTTGAATACAGAGTTGGTGTCTTCCAAAAGTTCCTTGGCATTGTTTGTTCAGGGTAATCTACACCCAAACACTTGTAGTACAGTTCATGCTTTGGAGAGGACTTTTATGGAACATTGTAGGTGTACTCAGACACACTATTTAGGTCATACTTCTTAAGTAAGCAGCTGGAGGGGCTGGCTGGCAAGGTGTAGGCGCATGAGTCTGAGTTGGCTGCTTTGCGCCTTGAGTTTGAATTCAAGTTAACCGATTGACAACGCCGAATTAATGAAGTTGAGGGTCGGGCTGCGGACGCGCTGGCTGAGTTGAGATAACTAAGAAAGCGATTGGTGGTAGAGGAGCATGTGATTGCGCTCTCACACAGACTATCGAAGGCAGGGGCAAGTTTAGCGGAGTCCAAGATTCAGCGTGTAGCTTAAGAATCTCCTGACATTGCCCGTGGTAGGTTAGAACTGGTTGGACTGATTGAAGAAGAGAACCCCCACGTGGAGCTTGACTTTGATCGATATAGGAAGATTGTTTTCCTTCCTTGCTGCTTACCTAAACCTACACAGGTAACACACGTGAGCCAAGGACCACCATGTAGTAGCCAATGACACTCCAATGCTTAAGTTAGATAAGGTTTAGGAGAGGCTTTAAGCTATAAATTGGGATTCTATAATGTACCTTAAGTTCATTGACCTTATCTCCCTTTTATAGTGAGTCCTTACTAGGCTAGGCCTTTGGTGGCGTAGTTTATGGAAATAGATCTTACTGGAGATCCTTTCCTTGTTGGGAACTGTCCATGTGGGATTGTTTCCCTACACAACTTGTGCTCCTAGATCTGTGAGAAAGGTTCCCTTTTCTGAGTGTTGTCCATGCAAGGAAGTTTCTTTGCCCGGCTTAGACTCTAATATTTGTTTCCTAGTCGGAGTCAATGTATTGTTGGCATGCCTATCTTGGGTCGATTCTCATATACTTGCCTTATCAAGGCTTACGAATATTGGGCCTGACCGCGTGACATATGGGCTTATTAAGGCACTGCAGTTCGGGTCTAATGTTATTGAATCTGCCAATAGTATGCTTAATGCTATTTGGGCCCCACTGGATTGAGCATGCAATCGAGCCTACTTTGTTCTATTGACAAGATTATCATGACACGTGTACGGTGCTGATCAGATGACGGTTCGGTGTATTATCACCAACCATTCCAAGTTCTAACCCACTCTTTACTTTTTTTTAATTCCCACCCAGAATCCACCCTCACTCTTTTTAATTCTCGTCCGCTCTATTTTTTAATTCCCTCCCACCTACTCTTTTATTTCTTAATTCCCTCCCACCCACTCTCTATATTTTTTTTATTCCCACCCTATTGTTAGGAAATACATCCTATTGTTAGGAAAATATCTTTCAGTATTAGGAAATACATCCTATTATTAGGAAAATATCTTCCAGTATTAGAAATACATTCTATTGTTAGGAAAATATATTTTAGCATATTGTGTTGCAAGTTTTATGGGGTTAGAAGTTTTATGGGTTAGGAAACTTTTCGATGGCTAGTGATTTGTTTCCTTGGTTTGGGAGATTTCCTAGTGTATGGTGGTTTCCTTTGTATTTTGACTACAGTATTTATATTGCTGATGAATGAATGAAAGAACACAATTTGGCCTTAAACTTATCATGGTATCAGAGCCTACCTAAAATTTTCTTCTATCTTGGTTGCTTGCTATGGCTAGTGGAAAAACTCATCCATCACAGCCTCCAAAGATCGAGGCTAATTCACCATTCTTTCTAGGGCCGCAAGATAGGCCTGGGGATTTTATCACTCCGATTCGCCTCAAACTCGACAACTTTGATGATTGGTCTCACGCAATTCGTGTTGCTCTTACTTCCCACAGAAAATTTGGTTTTCTTGATGGCTCCATTAAAGACCTGGTTCCCCCTTGCACGAAGGATGATTGGATTACAATTCACTGCATGCTCGTTTCTTGGCTCATGAACACGATCGACTCGGAGGTAAATCTATGTTATCGAACTATGATGATGCAAAATGATTGTGGGATGATTTGCATGAAAGATTTTGTCTTGTCAATGGTCCAAGAATACAACAACTAAATCTGACATAAATCGTTGTGAGCAGACCAAAACTATGCCCATTGCGGTTTATTTCAGCAAACTGACTATGTTGTGGGATGAATTAGATAAACACGAACCCTTAATCTCTTGCAAGTGTGGCAAGTGTACTTGTGGTGTAGGTAAACAACATGCGGAAAGGCGTGAGAGAGATCAATTGCATCAATTCCTGCTTGGTTTGGTTTCCGAATAATATGTCTCCCTGCGCTCTACTCTCTTGTCTCAAGACCCCCTGCCATCACTAAATAGAGCTTTCCAAACAATAGCTCAAGAGGAAAGAGTTAGGGGGATAGCACGCATTAAAGACGAGGCATTTGAAGTTGCGGTACGTATGGACAATCGTTCCAAATCACGCCTTACTCGAGTCGAGAAGGCTGCCCTGGTCTGCTCACACTGCCACAAGACGAGTCATAATGACACCACCTACTTTGAGATGCACGGCACTCCAGATTGGTTCATTGAGAAGTATGGGGCTAAAAGTGCGACGAAGGGGGCTGCACCACTTGCTGCTGCACGTGGCCGCGGACACGTCAAAGCCAACAAGGCCACGTCCTGACCAGGCACTCGTGGCCGCTTTCGGGCACTCCTCACCCTTCCCCTCATCGGTTGAACGGTAAGTGGAT
This sequence comes from Berberis thunbergii, assembly GCA_003290165.1. NCBI lineage: Eukaryota > Viridiplantae > Streptophyta > Magnoliopsida > Ranunculales > Berberidaceae > Berberis > Berberis thunbergii. The sequence goes on from QNQO01009786.1 coordinate 60,951, forward strand.
TATTGACACTGGGTGCTCCAATCATGTTACGGGAGATTTGTCGTATTTGTCGGATTTTAAGAAATGTGACTCCCTGTTCTGTTGGGCTCCCGGATGGTCAGAGTGTTGTTGCCTTGAAGGAAGGACTTGTCAAACTTACTGACAAAATTATCCTTAACCATGTTCTTTATATCTTCCAAACACAATTAAGTGATGATATAAACTGTGAATTCATAACTAACTCAGACTTGTGTGCTATCCAGGACCGACACACGAGGGAGGTGATTGGAACGGGTGACAGAAGGGATGGACTATACTACTTATGGGAGGAGACAAAGGTACAAGCAGGTTCAGTTACTCCTTCAACTTCTTTGGAGCTTTGGCATCGCAGATTGGGTCATCCTTCCGAGAAAGTAGTGAAGTTGCTTCCTTTTTTCAGCACTTCTAGTGGTAACTTGAATAAAGCATGTGAAGTTTGTCACCGTTCTAAACATTCTAGGGATAGTTTTTAGTTAAGTGATAATAAATCTACTCGAATTTTTGAGTTAGTACATTGTGATTTATGGGGGCCATATGATACACCCTCGTCTTGTGGGGCTCGCTATTTTTTGACATTAGTGGATGACTTCTCCCGCGCTGTGTGGATCTATCTGTTAGTTGATAAAACGAAGGTTTTTAAAATGTTTATGTCCTTTATAGCTATGATTGATAGACAGTTTTCTCATAAATTGAAGATTGTTCGTAGTGATAATGGTACTGAATTTAATTGCCTTAAGGATTATTTTTGGTCAATGGAATTTTGTTTCAAACTTCTTGTGTGGGGACTCCTCAACAAAATGGCCGGGTAGAAAGGAAACATAAACACATTTTGAATGTTGCTCGGGCAATACGATTTCAGGGTGGTTTATCGCTTTATTTTTGGGGGGAATGTGCCCTTGTCGCTGCTCATATAATCAATCAGACACCTTCTAGTATTCTTGGCAATAAAACTCCATATGAAGTCTTGTTTGGTGATCCACCTTCCTTTGGTGAATTGTGTATTTTCGGTTCTCTGTGCTTCGCCCATAATCAGAAGGCAAAGGGTGATAAGTTTGCCAGTAGGAGTCGTAAATGTGTTATTGTGGGATATCCGTTTGGCAAGAAGGGTTGGTATTTGTTTGATTTGGACAAGCAAGATTTTTTTGTGTCCAGGGATGTCACGTTTTATGAGAAGTGTTTCCCATATATTGATGTTGAGGCTACTAATTTTGGGCTGCTCGCAATGACATTCATTGTAATCTGCATGACGGGGTGGCTGTGGATCGTCCGGATTTTTTAGAAAATGATGAAGAGGTGCAGCCAGTACGCCCCTCCCACGCCCAGGGGTGCTCCAGACCCGCAGCCGCAAGCCACCACACAGCTACAGCCGCCGCCACACCGTCCACACCCAGGCCTGCTCCAGCCCAGCAGCCGCGAGCCATACCACAACCCACCGCCACGCCGTTGCAGCCCATGCTCCCTGCACCGCAGCCACCGGTGTTGCCTACGCCTTATCATTACGGATGATTCAGAGGGGGCAGTGTCGGGAGATGCTCCGCCCAAGTGAGCATTTAGGTAGTGGCTTTCGGGGCAAAAGTATTTTTCGGTTAAGCTACGTGACTTTGTTACACACACTACGGTGAAGAAAAATAGTCCATCCTCCGCTTCACCTGCTTCTACATCTTCACCTCCCTCAGATACACCTTATCCTATAGCACATTATGTTAGTTGTGACAGTTTTTTTGTGAAACACCAAAATTTTATTGCAGCTATTATAGCTGGAAGAGAGCCACAGTCTTTTAAGGAGGCTGTAAAAGATGCAGGGTGGCGCACTACTATGCAAGTGGAGATGCGGGCCTTGGAAGACAATGGGACATGGGACTATCGAAAAGTTGCCTTCAGGGAGAAGGCTCTTGGTAGTCAATGGTTGTATAAGATAAAGTACAAATCCGATGCTAGTATTGAGAGATTCAAGGCTCGTTTGGTTGTTTTCAGTAATCATCAGACCGAAGGGATAGATTATGACGAGACATTCGCTCCAGTGGCAAAAATG
>QNQO01009787.1:0-27184 GCA_003290165.1 Berberis thunbergii
ATCCAAGACACCTACAACTGAACTGAAAGAAAAGAAATAACAAAGTTAATTTCATTGATAAAACTACTCTGTTACATCCTGATAAGAAGATAAAGAAGTAGGGGAAGAAACGGAGCCAACTACAGGATCATTACTCACGGGAACAGGGAAAGGCCTTTCTTTTGGAGAGAGGGAAAATGGCTTTGGGGCATTCGAGGGAGCAATGGAACCTCAGCTACTAGAGCAAATTCTTCAACATCGTCATCTTTGAAAGCTTTATTAACTAAGTGACGATACCTGGATAAATCCTCGTCGAGCCCCTCAATATAGTTAAGAAGCTCAACCCGTCCGTCAACAACTCGCTTCCAATTTTCGGCTTCGACAATACGGAGCCTATCCTTGGTAGCAGCAAGTTCATTTTTTGTTGTAGCTAGTTGCCCCTCAGTTGTGGTAAGCATAATGAAAGTATCTGCCTTGACATTGTCGAGCGCATCAATTATCTATTCCACCCGCCTCTTAGCGATATCACAAATAACATATTGCTCAACTTTAGCACAAGAAGCTTCATCAAAAGTTGCCTTCTCAGTGGATAACACTTTTTCACATCATGTAGACGAGTACGAACCCCATCCACTTTTCATCTCAATCAACGAATTTCGAGCAACCTCTGCAATTTTCTCCGAGTTTGCGCATTGCGCTCTCAACACGTCGAAAATTAGGGGAAAATGTGCGAAAACACCAGCAAAATGCTACCAACCTCCTATCGAAAGAAGCCACTTGATCATGACTAGCTCGATAGACCAAGCCCATCAGCTCTGCATAGGCGAGATGATTCATCCCGTCCATTATCTGCTCAAGACCATGATCGAGGTAATCAAATGGATCTTGTACGGGCATCGAAAGCCTCTCCACTAATTGCCCGTGCCATTCATTTATCAACCTACATGCACCATCTTGCACGTCAAGCTGAGTGAACTAGCAAAACTTTCCATACTACTTGATACAGATATCTTTTGGGCCAGGCTCAGTCCAACCAACCCGCAAATGAAGAACACTATTATCCGAAAGCACTGAAGAACCACCCTCGACAATCGAAAGGGCGGAAAGATTAGCATTAACAATGGAAAACCCACTTTTACTCTCCCATCGAGAAGCAACCGTAGCATGAGCATGACTAGCACTAACGGTGGGGGCAGGAGAACCCTGACGGACAGGAGAAGAAACGAAGAACCCGACCACTTCACTGACATCAATAGAGGAGAAGGAGAGTTAACCTCAGAACTATGACCACCACCAACATCTTTAGACTGCTCCACCGCTAGCTTAAGCATTTTTTCGTTAATAACCCGGGGATCATCATTAGACAACTCAGCAGCGTCCGAGACACCATAGGCAAAAAGGGCTTTTTTTTCATTATCATCCAACGGATGAGTAATCTCTTCTCGTTGCTCTCCAATACCAGCCTTAGCTCCTCTGCCTCTTCGAAAGATTTGCGATCCTTATCGTCGTGAGAAGGACTGGGGTGAGAGCAGCATCCGTAACATCCTAAACAGGATTTGGAAGAGACACAACCCGAGCATAACCACAAGTAGAAAGTCATTTCTTCCTCAAAACTCGACCAGGATCTACTGGGAATCACTCGGCAAACTTGTGGATCTCGCAAGCTTTCTTTTTCTGGAAACGGGAACTTTGACTTAACAGGAGCATCGAGATTCGTAACACGCCTGTTCAAACTCACTTCCCAACAATGCTAGCGTCACTAACGCCAGCACGAGCAACAAATGCCTTAGCATGAGACTCAGTTAGTAAGACTCCCTCCGCTTCATTCATAGTGTACAAACCACTACGCTCCAGGATGCCCTCGGAGAAATGCCTCAACAGGAAACAATTGAACTTCATGAAGGGGTCACTGATTTTCTCTTCCTCAGCAGTTAGCTGAAGATTCTTCCATTTATTGGGAACTCAGAATGATCAAAAAATCAAACGAACTCACAGTTGAAATTAGCCAGAGAACGCAGAAGCATAAAACAAGGCCTTGATCAATCATGAATGTCATCATTAAGTTTCTCAAAGCAAACAGGAAAACGGAGAAAACAACTATCCATGTTCATTAACAGGCTAACCACCCGAATGCAAAACCTTCATAGTCAAAGGAATGTCAGACATAATTGCCCTCACATAAGAAGAAACCATTACCTTCCAACCATTAAAACCCATTTGTGCAGGACGAAAGCCAAGAAATTCAAATACTCTCAAAACAACTCCGAAGTGGAAACCGAAAGCCAAAAGAAAACATTCATGAATACATTGTGATGTATCCAGCCTTTGGATTGCAAGGACAATAATCCTGTCCAGGCAGGATAATCTCGAAATCAGGTGGCAGATAATAATCAGAACGGAGACTATCTAGTGTTGCCCGAGAAGCTCCATTGGGAAAAAAATGAGCCTCGCACAAAGCTAGCAACTTACCGCTCAGTTTATCACCAATGGACATCGTTAAAGAATAGAAAAGCGATGAAATGAAGAGGCAAATGAATAATCAAACTTGAATTTCAAAGATAGGGTAAGAGGGAAAGTGAATTCGTATCATTTTATTTTATAAAGCAGAGCAATGAAGGGACGACTCATGGGACAACGTGTGAGATATGATGGATACGCAAAATCCAAAAAATGTGCGCAAAAACGAACAGGCAAGCAAAGAATTAAGACACCAACCCACGGAAAGTACTGACAGCATTAAATACAAGGCAATGATGGAATTGAAAAGTAAACTGTCACAAAGTTAGTGGCCACGTCAACATACCCACTAACTAAAGGGGCAGTAGTTGATGATACATCAAAATAAATCAATCATCATAGACGTACACGTAGCAAAGAGAATCCATCACGAGGATATAGCGTGGATATATCAGACCAAGAGAAGACATAAAAAGCCCAAATCCAGGCCTAACTGATCAGAGCCTGAATCCAGGCCTGACACGAGTTCTCTCATAAAGAAGATGAATGTTGCGCTAAAATAGTCGTGGAAGGAGTTACGCCTCCATGGACACATCTCCATTAAAGAGGAGACTGTTACAAAAAACATCTCCTTCTATTGTGCTTCGCATTCTTAAGTCACGCAGAGAATTAAAAACAACCATTATAAAAGGTAAAAAGAACATTCAACACAAGTATGCAACTTTAACATAATTTTGTTCAGATTTACTTCCTTCTTCAAATGGAGTTGTTGACTTAAGCATCAGAGAGCATTCGACACCAAAAGGGTGGCCTTGGAAATCTCACATTTGTTTTGCAGATCAAACTCATAGGAGGACGATTTTTGGACCATCAAGCATTACATGACGCTCCAGAAGAGATCATGAAGCTCTAGAAGTAGCATTAAATGACGCTCCAGAAGAGGTCATGTTTGAAAAATCCAATTCCTCCATTATTCAGAAGTAGTTCTTCATATCACTGAAGTGATTTAAAAAAAAAAAAAACCCCGAAGAGGCTCAGATACTTGATAATAATGAGATCTCAATATCTGAAGGAGAAATGTGAAATCAAATGAAATTATTATCAATGGCATATTCATATATATGGTAGCTACTGAAATATCAAAGGGCGATATTTAACCACAAAATATCTATGAATGTCGACAAATGAAATAATCGGCCAAATGAATAGATGATGATTGGCCAAATGGAAATATGTTATCCAAGAGGATTTGAGTTCCTTAAGAAATGTGGTGTCTTTGGACATATACTGCAAATACTTAAGTATATAACCCTATTGCTTTCAAATGAGTGTTTGTAAGAAACAAAATGAGAAAATGAGACTGCCAGATATAAGCCAAGACTCCTCGCACAAGGTTTCCTGTAGAAACTCGACATTTAATGAAATATATTCATGGTTATAGATATGATTATATTTCCATTAAGTTTTGTAGTTTCTAAAAACTTGATACATGACTTTATGGATGTCGTAACTGTTTATTGATATGAGGATCCAGACATAGATATTTACAAGAAAATACCCAAAGAATTTACGTTCCTGAAGCAAAGTCAAGAATATTTACTCAATATCATGTCGCATACGGTTTGAAATATCACGGAAGCATGTGGTATAAATGTCTTAGTAAATATTTGTGTAAGGAATATTATGCAAATTTGATCACATGTTATTATTAAGAAATCATTAACTGATTTTGTCAAACTAGCAGTTTATGTCAATAATATAACTCTTATTGGACTTTGAAAATATTGTTAATTACCTAACGATAGAATTTGAATGAAAAATCTTGGAAGAACAAATTTGTCTCGCCCTACAGATCGAGTAAGGTACTAGTAGAATATTGGTCCATCAAGTGAGATATCGACAACATTTGTAACACTAATTACATTGATAAATTGCATTCAGTTAGTATGTGCATGTCAGTTTCACAAATCATTGCACGGTAAAGACTAAGACGATTTACAATCTCATCCTTTTGTTGTGATTATTAGAAGGGGCATTCGGTAAGAGGGACTGATTTTTCCAGAGGCTTGAGACAATTTACTCATTGCGTTCTTTTTCTTTCACTGGGGTTTTGTCCCATTGGGTTTTCCTAGCAAGGTTTTAATGAGGTAGCATTTTGCGCATCCAATAGAACTTCAAGGTTACAATAAATAGTACTCTTTATTCGGATTAGGTTTTCCCCACTGGATTTATTGGAAAGGTTTTAACGAGACAACGTGAGGTGACAACCAAGGGGGAGTGCTATGGATTGTAGTGAACATTATAGAACCTTGTTGTGGATGTCCACCTCCACCTCATACTTTTGAGGTGGCATAAGGTGGTAAAACCACATTATGCGTGTTAACACCTCATGCTCTCTTTGTATATATAAATATGTATAAATGAAAAATAAATTAGGGGTGGGCAAACGAATCGAGGAACTGCGGATCAAACCAAATCGGCTCATTTCGCTCCAAACTGTCTGGTTCTTATTATGAATATTAATAATCGGTCAAGACCTATTGTAGAAATGTTGGAGTCTGGTTCCAAATGTTTGAATTCAAACAATTCGGTTCCAACCCGTTTTGTATAACATTATATACGTGTCTTATCCTGATTGGTTGTCACAAAATTATATTGTGTCCTCCGCAACATCACTTCACTCACAACTCACAAGTTTTCTTCTCACAAAATTTTCTTGTTTGTTTTTGAACCAAAGAAGAGAGTAGAAAATGCAGAACCATAACTAGGACTCCAAAACTCTCCACAATAAAACCCTAAACCAATCTATGTGATGAAAACTCCTTCACTTTGTTTGAATATACAATCATCACCACTTGTGATTCAAATTAAAGTAAATATTTTTTTTACTTAGCTTAGGTATCATATGAACAAACCCGGTGAAACCCTTATAAGGCTTCCAAATTATCGATCAGAAGATTTGGCTTGCATGAATCACTATTGGTTGATACCGGATGATTATGTTTTTTTCTATTTAATACACCATCTATTCTTCTTCATCCATGGGAGCTACTGCATTTCTCGGTTCTTTCTCTACCAAATCAAAATGCTTTCTTTTCGGATTCGCACTTTAGTTTTTGGTTTCAGAGGTAAGATTTTGTTTCATTCTCAACTTATTGATCTGTAAGAACTATTACTAGTTGGTGAACCTTTGATCATGTAGTTGATGGTCATCTAACAAATTCTGGTGTTTTCTTGTGTTCTTGTTGACTGTGATGTTTATAAGAATGTTTGGAAGTGATATTAAGATTTGATCGTGTTTTTTTTTACCAAATTCTGGTGTCTTTTTTGTGTTTTTGAGCTATTACTACTCGTCCCTTCATCGCAACATCTCATCTTCTTCTCTAGATTCACTATCATAATCATTGTTTATTTCTTTTTCCTTTTTCCTGTTAGTTTTCCATTAAAAAAAACAAAAAGTTTGTTCAACCTTTTCATTTGGGTTTCTTCAATTATGATTTTTACAATGTTGCCTCCTCTGTGCTTTTAAAATGCCTATGTGAGTTTTGACTTAAATTTATTAAGTCAAAAAATTCAGTGGAACTGTAGGAACCGGAACGTTCTAAACGGTTCGAGTTAGGTTCAGTGTCAATGTTCAAAATGAGGGAATCTGGACCAAACGAGATTCATTAAAGGGAAATGGTTCGCGTTTGGTTCTTCAAAATTGGAACCGATCCGAACCGTGCCCACACTTAGAATAAATGTATGTGAAGAAGGGGAAAGAACAAAAAGAGTGACTTGAATGAAACAGTTAATGTTGTACTGCTTGGGTAAATTCCTTCCTTTTGCCTTTCAAAAAAAAATCTTTCCTTTTTTTTTTCAACCATTTCAATGTTCAACTGATATCTGCAAAGAGGTCATGGGATTCATTTGACTCTTAAAAAAAGAAGAAAAGTTGAAGGGAATGCAAATGTTATGAGCAACCTTAAATGTTTGCGACATGGGGTTTGTATATATGCCAAAGCTTCACATCAATGAATGTCAGTGTTTTCATATAAAAATTAATTTTTCTACATTTATTTATGTCTATTTTTTTAACAAAAAATTGTATTGTCGATTCTAGGATTTCCTTTTGTGTCTATCAAGTGACTTGTGCAATAACATACATTTAATATTTCAAAAGTGACACCTCGGTGTAGAGTGGAGATTCAGACTGTGTTCCATGAGCAGAAAAGCATCATAGCAGTTTTAAACTGTGATTGTTTCATTCTGAAATCAACATTACTATTTTAACTCCCACATTGTCGAAGATTGTTGGAAATTTATGTATTCCCATAAGGTTGAATGAGGTAAATCGTTATTTTTGTAAACTAATTACATAAGGTCTTTTTCAGCTAACAAATACTTTAGTCCCATATCTAATATGTGTAAGTATTTTTAGCTTGTTTAAATACTATGTAATTTAGCTTATGATCAGACACTATGTATAATGTTAAAAAAACCATGTGCGCGCGTGCACCACTGACCAACCAACCTACTCGGATCAGGACGGGCTTGGGCTCTTATATTGTTTTGGATAAACTCCTAATCAATTAGGATTTCCTTAGTCTCCAGGTACATAGTGTTTCATTTGCTATAAATAGACACTCAAATTGGCCATTTGAGCTTTCGAAAAAATTAGCAATTCATAATTACAACAACAACCCAACACACAGAAGAAGAGTTTACATTCAAAACAAACAGGTTCTTTCCTGGTCATCTCAAATTCAATTCATATTTCTATTCGCCTGAGTTTATGTCCTAGAGTGCATTAACAACATAAACAAATCTGTTGTATCTTGGGAGACTAATGACCATCAACATTGCACGGAGAAGGGTCGAATATTATCTTAAATACATTGCATTAAGCAAGCCTCAGATTATCCCATCCCCTTACTGTTACAGATTGTTTCCAACAATCTTAAGACAATATTAGATAATCTTATCAGTTTCATACTTGTATACAACTCTAGCCAAACATATCCAGAGTACTAAAAACTCTGGTCAAATCCTAAGTCCAGAACTTTGGCCAATACATGTTTGGTTTTCAGACTCTGAGTCTGTGTTGTACACTGTACGTAGCCATACATATCCAAAGCAATAAAACTTTGGTCAAACACAAAATAGACACTTTTGTGTTGCCTGACAGACTTCGAGTCTGTATCATCAACTATTTAGTACAGTAAACTTTTATTTGTGCAAATTTGTTTAACATATTGTTTTGTACAATAAGTGTTTTTATTAGTATAATTAATTTCAACATCCTGTTTGTACAGTAAGTTTTAGAGTTTATATTAATTTAAAACTCTATCAATTTTACTATTTTCTTTATTACAGTAACTTGTACAAATATGATACCAAGTTTATAAATTTATGAACTCTAATTAAGATACTTATTAAAATACTTAGTCTAATTAAATTTTCTGTATGACAAAATTTGATTATTTGTATTATTACTCATAACAAATAAATTGTGTTTTTTCTGTGTGATCAAACAAAAATATGGGAGATAAAATGGAAACCAGGTCATTGCTGGGGTGACCTCTGGAGCCACTAAAAATTTTGCTCGTGATTGGCCAAAGAAACTCATTGAAATTGATTTTAAAACATGGCAGATAAAGATATTTTACCTAACAACATTGGTTTTGGCAAAGTTTCTTACCGAGGATGAACTAAAGCCAAAAGGTGGAGAAACCCAAGAGAGCCAAAAGAAAGTGTTCCTCACAATTGAAACTTGGAGTCCTTTTGACTTCCCGTGCCGAAACTATGTGCAGAATTTGCTGGATGAATTTTTTTTACAAAGTCTATAGTACTATAAACAGTGCTAGGGACCTATGGGGGGCATTGGAAAAAAGTATAAAATAGAGAATGTTGGACTAAAGAAATTTTCCGTTTACAAGTTCATGGATTACAAGATGAATGATGCTAAAACTGTCATTCTCCAAATCCAAGAAATCCAAATTCGCATTCATGAAATACAGGCTGAAGGCCACGTCATCAGCGAATCTTTCCAGGCTATCATTAGGAAGCTCCCTCCCAATTAGAAAGACTTCAAGCTCTATCTAAAACACAAGCATAAGGAGATGAGCCTTGAAATAGTGTTCTAAAAAATGGCCTAGGCAGCCGCCTGGGTGTTCTAGGCGAGGTATTGGCGGTTTGGGCGGGGTCTAGTCGGTCCTGGTGTGGTATAGGCGGTCTGGGCAGGTTTTTTTTTAATAAGGCTGATTGTATTCTTATTTTATTTTTCTTTTCCCTCTTTTGGAAAGAAATAATTTAATTATTTTTTATTCAGTATATGTCTGAATGTAGCAATTGATGATTACTTAATGGAATTGTCAAAGGATCTGCCGGTACCAATTTTAGTAATGTAAAATTTTTCAAACATGACTGAGGTCATTCATGCAATTTGAAGAAAAATAAAAGAGTAAGTTTGGATATTTGTCCACAAATTCAACTTTGTATAAAGTATTCATCATGACTAACTTCAGTCATTTGAGTTTTAATAAAAAAATTTCATGATTGTTAATGTTTCATGTTTATAAATTTTGCATATGTATCTTGCCATTAAATTGGATGTGATTGATAAGGTATTATGCCTAATTTTTGTAAATTATTAAAGTTTTAATACAAAACCTAAAACCACCTAGGCCCCTAGGCACTAGGCACCTATTCGCCGCCCGCCCACCGCCTAGCGCTTTTAGAACACTGCTTGAATACTTAATCACCCGCCTAAAGATTGAGGAAGACAACCTAGGAACAGACAAGCGCACACAGGTTGAAACAAATGTGCATACCATCGAGAGTTCAAAGCAGCATAAGAGTTCTGACAAAGAAAGTGTTCCTCGGATAAGGGGGAAGTGGTGTAAACCCAAAAGCCATGCGAGCTTTAAAAGGTTTAAGGGCTCTTACTATGTTTGTGGCACGAAGGGGCATCTTGGGAAGGATTGTCAAAACTGCAAGCATGAAGACAACGGAGGCCAATCTTCTCAAGCAAATTTTTCAAAAGCTCTTACATGTCTTATCAAAAGGTTACAAATCAAAACCAATGTATCTGAGGTTAACCTCGTTAATCATCCTCGCACATGGTGGTTGACACTGGTGCCACCCGCCACATATGCAACGATGATTATACCATGTTTCAGTTATTAGAAAAAAAATTATTTCTTGTTATCTTCTGGTATAAAATAACTTAAAAATAGCTTTTGAGTCAGGGAAATTTGTCCTTTCCAAAAGCGAAGTATATGTAGGACGTGATTACCTTACAGATTGTCTTTTCAAGGCCAATGTAATGTTCATTGATAATGCAAAATATGATTCTTATTTGCTTGAGTCCCCTTTACTATTGCATGATAGACTAGATCATGTGAATTTTAAGAAAATGAAGAAGTTGGCTAGTCTAGGGTTAATCACAATATAAATATAAGGTTTGTGTAGAAGCCAAATTTACTAAACATGATTTTCATTCAGTACAATGAAACACTGAAATTTTGGGGATAGTACACAACAAATTATGTGATTTCAAATCAATTCCTACTCGAGGTGAGAAGAAATATTTTATCATATTTATTGATGATTGTGCACTGTATTGTTATGCGTATTTACTAAATAGCAAAAGCAATCAATGCGTTTGTAAAATACAAAACTGAAGTAAAAAATTATTAAATAAAAAAATTCAAATATGGAGATCTGATAGAGGCGATGAGTATGAATCTCCCTTTGCAGAAATTTGTTAACGAAATGGTATTGTAGACTAAACCACTGCTCCTTACTCACCACAATCAAATGAAGTTGCTGAAAGGAAAAATATAACCTTAAAAGACATGATTAATACAATGCTTATCAACTCCAGTCTACCTGAGAACTTGTGGGGGAAGCACTCCATATGGAAAATTTTAAATCGTGTGCCAAACAAGAAACTTGATCAATTATTATATGAGACATGGAAAGGTAGACGACCATCCTATAAACACATAAAAGTGTGGGGGTGCTTAACGAAGGTTTTTGTTCCACCATCCAAAGGAACAAACTAGGAGTTAAACCGTTCATTGCTATTTTTTAGGAAATGTCGAAAAATAGTAGTGCATACAGGTTTTTTGTGTTTAAATCTGATATCAATGATATTCATGTTAATACTATCCTTGAGTCTAGAGATGCAGTGTTTTTTTAGACTGTATTTTCTCATAAAAAGGATCACATAGAATCAACACCAAGTATGACTCTGAGTCGTCTAGAGCTCCAAAAAGAACACATAAGGTGTCAAATGAAGGGAGTGAGCAAAATATCAATTCTAATGAAAATAGAAACAATGACTTCTTTACACGTAACAAGAGAGCTCAAAAATCTAAAACCCTTGGTCTAGATTTTCTAACTTATATGTAAGAAACAGAGCCACAAACTTATAAAAAAGCAATATCTATTCCTGAAGCTTCTTTATGGGAAGAAGCTATAAATAGTGAGATATAATCCATTATGCACAATCATACTTGGGAATTAGATCTTTTTCCTGGACATAAACCAATTGGGTACAAATGGATCTGCAGGCGTAAAATGAAACCTGATGGTTCGATTGATAAATACAAAGCTCGATTAGTAGCTAAAGGGTCTAGTAAAAAAGAAGGTTGAAACTATTTTGACACTTATTCTCCGTAACAGAGATAACATCAATTAGGATGTTAACTGCCATGGCGACACTTTAGAATTTGGATATTCACCAAATGGATGTAAAAACTGTATTCTTTATTTGAGAATTAAATGAGGAAATATATATATGGATCAATTGGAAGGGTTCCGAGACAAATGAAAAGATAAGAAAGTATGTAAACTTGTTCGATCCTTATATAGTCTAAATCAAGCTCCCAAACAATGTCATGAGAAGTTTGATGGAGTCATGTTGACAATTGGATTCAACATAATGAGTATGACAAATGTGTCTACATAAAGGAAATCAATAATGCATATGTGATAGTTTGTCTTTATGTTGATGATATGCTTATCTTTGGGACTAATAGTCAAGTTATTAAGTCCATCAAACTTATGCTTACTAAGCATTTCAATATGAAAGATCTAGGTGAAACAAGCGTAATTTTGGGAATCAAAATATTGCAAACACCAGATTGGTTTAGCATTGTCTCAGTCACATTACATTGAGAACGTAATAGACGAGTTCAAACAATATGGAATCACAAATCTAATAATCCATTCCATCCATCCAGGTACTACATAAGCATACAGGTCCAAATGTTTCACAATTTGAGTACTCTCGTATTATTGAAGGTTTAATGTATATGATGAACTGCAGGAGACTTGATATAGCTTATGTTGTGAGTAGACTAACTAGATATACTCGTAAACTTAGTAAAGCTCACTGGCGTGCTTTGCTTAAGGTTTTAGGGTATTTGAAAAATACTTCAAACTATGCATTGCACTATGGTAAATATCCTAGTGTCCTTGAGGGATACGGTGATGCAAATTGGATTTCTGATTCTGAATTAGTAAAATCCACTAGTGGTTATGTATTTACTATGGCAGGAGGTGTCGTATCCAAAAAATCTTCTAAACAAACATGTATAGCTATATCCACAATGGAATCTGAGTCATAGCCTTAGACAAGAATGAGAAAGAAGCAGAGTGGCTTCATCAATTTTTAGAAGACATTCTATTATGGCCATAACTAGTATCGGCCATATTCATACATTGTGACAATCAAGCCTCTATATGTAAAGCTCACAATTTTATGTACAACAGGTGATCATGACACATACGTTGAAAGCATCGTATGGTGAGGCAGTTACTGTCTAATGGTATAATGTTCATTGATTTTGTGAAATCAAAAGATAAATTAGCAGATCCATTTACTAAAGGTTTATTTAGAGAGCTTATAGGCTGTGCTTCGAGGGGAATGAATTTAAATACAAATATACAAGAATTATCATACACGGAAACCTTACTAAGAGATTGGAGATCCCATGGACTTAGTTCAAAAAAAAAACTAGTGATGAATAATTCATTGTTAAGCACTTGAGAATATAATATTATTTCCATTCCTATGAAGCACCAAGTGCAAACCTATTGTGATCAAAATGATGAACAATGATACACATTGTTTTTAACGACGTTTATATCTTGCAAAGGAAAGTGGGTATTGTAGGATACTTCTTATAAAAGCAGTCACATATGTAAGTGTGAGCTGGGTCAACATCTACGAGATTTTTATCAGGCTGAAATCTTTATTGGTAGTTACAGAACCAAGAATTGTTCAGGACCAAAACGAACACAACTGATAATAGAATTTGAATGGAACAATGTCATGTAAAGTTTATTGACTGGTTTTACATCAACAACTGACAGTTCAAGATGAAATAGTTCACTGATTGGTCAAGTATTTATAATACTCTTTTATTAAGGAAGTGTAAACTACCTATCCTGATGTGGCACTAATCCACATACTCTTGAGATGTCACGATTTTCTCATTTAAATGGGGATTGTTGGAAATTTATGTATTTTCAAAAGGTTGAGCGAGGTAAATCGTTATTTAACTAAACTAATTACATAAGGTATGTTTTAGCTAACAAATACTTTAGTCTCATATTTAATATGTAAAGTATTTTTAGCTTGTTTAAATACTACATATTTGTTAAGGCAATGACTACTCCACAAAACATATATACTGTCTCACACCACCATGTACTTTTTTTCTACTAACCCACACCACCCAAAAAATAGTTTTTTGAAAAAAAAATAGCAACATAAAATTAGGGAAACTTTCGACCAAGTTAAAACCTCAATTGAGACCAATTCTCAAGCTCATCAAAGCACAAAAATTGTATTACTCTGAGTTATCTAATAATCACAATTTGAATTACTTGAAAGTGTTTTGAAATGAGAAAGTTATGGACGTTTTACTAAAGTCACGCAAATCTTCCTTGCAATGAAAATGGGGTAGTGTTCCTGACTTTCGGCCAACTTATGTGCTTGATCTAGACAAATTCTCAAGTTGATCAAAACACAAAAGTTGTAGTGCTATGAGTTATCTAATAAACACAATTTGAATCACTTGAAAATGTTCTGAAATGAGCAAGTTTCATTTTACTAAAGTCGCATAAATTTGTCTCTCAATGAAAATAGGGTAGTGTCACTGAATTTTGGCCAATTTATATGCTCAATCGAGATCGATTCTGAAGATCATCAAAACAAAAAATTGTATTACTATGAATTATCTAATAAACACAATTTTAATCACTATAAAATGTTTTGAAATGAGTAATTTATGGTCATTTTACGAAGTCACGCAAATTTGTCTCGCAATGAAAATGGGGTAGTTTCCCTGACTTTTGGCCAACTTATATGTTTGATCAAGACCTATTCTCAAGCTCGTCAAAACACAAAAATATTAGTACTCTAAGTTATCTAATAAACAAATTTTGAATCACTTGAAAATGCTTTAAAATGAGAAAGGTATGGCCATTTTACTAAAGTCATACAAATTTATCCCGAAAAAAAATTTTGTTTCCCACCTTCACATTGTCTTGGGCGAGGTTTTTCCATTTCCTCACCTGTTCTTTGCCCTTTTCTTCTCTCGCCTTTCGGTGATACACCGTTAGGGGTTTTCTATCATCTCGATCATCCCCACCGATCCAATGGGAAAGAGAGTGGTGAACCAATTGAATGGGGGAGAGAGTGAAGGAACAAGAGAAGAGGGAAGAGCAATCGAACTAATCGAATGGGAGAAGATTCGATTAGGGAAAATAGGGAAAATGCGATTTTGAATGGGGAAAAGAATTTGATTTCGATTTTGAATGGGGGAGAGAGTGGATGATTGTTTATATTGGTGGTGTGGGAGAGCAGTGGTGGTGTGCGAGATTTTAATGGTGTGAGACAACATATATGGTGGTGTGGAGTAGTCATTGCCATTTGTTTAATAGGGTGTGTCCCAAGGGGTACAATATGTCCTTATGATCGAAGACTATGGATAATATGTATAACACACACACAAATGAAGTGATATAATAATTGGATCACCTTGAATAGTATGGTGCGTACAAATGAAGTGATACAATAATTGGATCACCATGAACTGTGTGGTGCTACAAGTGATACTATTCATGGTGATCCAATTTATTATATCACTTTATTTATGAAACTATTTTTCAAAATTTTGCCTGAATTTAGTTTTGACTTGAAATTGTTTGGTGGACTGTTATATTACAAAAGTGATATTGTTTGGGGGTTGTTACAAAATTGTCCATTTGGTGTAGTGTCACTGTTACAAATTGTTTCAACAAAGATTACTAGCCATCAATTGTGCGGTATTCATTCATCAGTCATGTGGCAACATACTTGCATAAAACTTGGGATTTTTTTTGTCGACCATGCCTATGTCGTGTGTCTCACAAGGCCATCGAAATACTTTCCCTACTTGATTACACAAAAAAATAATGGTAAAAATTAAATGAAATAAAAATTGTCAAATTTAACAAATAAAAGAAATGAAACAATAATTCACTGACATGGTACACAAATACAAAAAGCCAAGCAGGACCATTAACTATAACTATATACCACTACATGCAACTTATCGTATTGTATCTATAACATGATGAAATCTTCTACCCTTCGCTCTCATTTTTTGCCTTTAGTTCCTATCCGTTCATTTTCATGGCAGCCAAGACAACTTTGATTGCTAGTTTTCTATCTCTCAAGTTCCTCGTGATTCTTTCTGAGTAAGTCTAGGGAGCCAAGTTTGAGAGCCACTTTTGGGTCAAGTTTTGATTTTTTTTTTTTTTACATTTTTACCCCTCTTTAAAACACAACCACAAACACCATCTATAGAAGGGGTAAAACTGAAAACAAATCAAACTTGGCCCAAAAGTGGCTCCCTAGAATTGTTGTTCAATGTTGCGGCACCATATAGTCACTAACAAAATTAATCTTCCAGTTCACGATATAAGGACTAATGTAGTAAATGTTTGTGTTCTTGTGTGGTACACGTGGTTAGCCGTTGTTAATATTCATGGGATGATGTACTCTTTGGACATGATAGCTTAATTGTAATAAAACTAGTATATTACCCGTGCCGATGGCACGATCACACACTCCCATATTGTCTTCACCGCATACTTTATAATTTGTGTGATGTCAAAGCAAAAAGTTGTTGCAAGTCAAAATGAAAAAAAAAAACTCAATAGAGAAGTTGAACAACAATGACATTACTTCACCACACGTATTATCCTCTAAAAATCCAAAATAAATTAAAAAAAACTTGTGTAACCCTCAAAACTCTAAAATTATATAGAATGTCTTTTAGTTTGAAACCCCCAGAATAAATAAAAAGGGACATCTTCCTATCGAAATGCATTTTCCCTCCATGAGGTGTTTGGACAGTTCCTGATCAAAGTGTCTCTCATGTGCGACATAGATTGTGTCTATCACCTTAGGCATCTCGAGACTCTGATCCAAAACATGTTCAAGATATTTGCTGATGATGTTTAGGAATGAATCAAAGGCCTAGATATAATCAAGGGATTTTCTGTGACTATTTTGAAATTTTGTAAACAACAAATCCTCCTTGCATTATTTTTATTTTTAATTTTCACTTATTTAAGTCTAAGTTTTTAAAACATACAATTCACATGTATTTATTCACCAATTATCCCAAAACATCCACCCTTTCATCTTCATATAACATGCAAATCTCAAGACAAAGCCCACCCCCAAAATCCAAACCCAAACCCAACTTCCTCAATGTTGGAGTAACCCATGGAAATAAAATTCTCTGAATATGGAACACTCTCAAGAGATTTGGAGATGGATTATTTGTACATGGTGGCTTGTTTGAGTAATAGGAGGGTTAGGTTTCACATGAAATATGGAAAGCATCAACACCCTAAAAGATTTGGAGATGGATTATATGTACATGGTGGTTTGTTTGAGTAATAAAGGGTTAGGTTTCTATGGGTAGCGATGATTAAACTTACCGATTTGGTGGGGATTTGCGGGAGAGAGTTTAAAAAGAGAATGGGTGGATGATTGTGATGATGAGATAAAAAACGCAAGAGATTTGCAGAGAGAAAGTTGGAGATTTGCAAAGAATTAAAGAGAAAATTAGAGATTTGAAAACGACTTGGTGAACCAATCAAGAGGTGTAGAAGAGGGTATTCTAGCTTGTGCTTGAATAACTGTTGTGAGGAAGGTAAAGGAGAAGAGATGTCAAACCTGGAGAGAGTGGGAGTCTTGGAGAGATGTGATTCTTCATGAGGGATGGAGAAAGTTTGAGAGGGAAGGGAGTCTTGGAGAGAGACCGCCTTGAGGAATCCAGGAAAATTTTTCACTTAAGATGTTGCCACAAACATAAAAAATTTTAGGTGCCACGTAGGACATAGAGACCGTCTATAGTGTTTGTGAACAGTAAAAACCTCTTTGAATTGTAAGGAAGATGTATTTTGTTAAAAAACCTAGGGGTAGGCAAAAATCGATTTAAATTCGGTTAACCGACTGAAACGGTTTTCAAATTCAATTCGATAACCGAATCGAAATATAAGTAGAAAGAAAATAATTTAAACCGAACCAAACCCGGTATAACGTTTCGAATCAGTCTGCGGTTTTGAACCACGAATAATAACCGAACCAACCAATTAATTAGATATATATAAATAAATAACTAATAGGTAGGTGTCAATACCCTATTAGTGCAACAAATGCACTGCAATGCACCCTATTGCACATAATCACCCCCTTCTTTCTTAGTTTCAATTTTGGGGCTAAAAATTGATCTATCAAAAAATGGGGCATGTTTTAATGAAAGTCTTTCAAGTGCTTGAACGGGAACTTTTGGCCCAACCGAACCAGACGATCTGAAATTTGTTCAACGATTTCGTCGGCTTACAAAAGAATTAGATTTTGGTTGGGTTTTGGGCAAACCGAATGAATCGTCAGTACTCAAAACCAAACTGACCAACATTTCCCACCCCTAACAAAACTCGATGTTGAAAAGATTATATTGGAATAATTGGGTTATTTACCTTTTAGCCCCCATTAATTTAGTGTAATCATGTTGGGTGTCATTAATTATCTAAATCCTCTAACCCCTATTTTGGCCCTTGACCATTAAGTCAACTCGGTTGACTAGCAGAAAACATTAATTGTTTCAAAATTCATCATTTACCCTTCACGTGCTTTGCACGTGGAGCCAATTTTCCATCTTTTCCCCTCTTGAAACTTAATTTCAATCCGTTTTCAGTTGGGATCGATCGATTTGAGAGATAGGGAGAGGGATCAATTTTCCACTGTGACTCTCGAGGGGAGGGGAAGGAGATCACTCAAGTGGAGAGGAGGGGAGTGTCTTTGTAGATAAGGGGAGAGGACACCCTCCCATGTTGTAACAAGAGGAGAAAAAATTTATATCTTCTCTGCTCACACTCTGCACTCTTGAATCGGGTTATTTCCTCTCTCTCTCTGTATTTTCGTTCCATTATTATTTATTTTCTATTTGGGAAGAATCGATAACTGAGGTTTGTATGATTAGGGTTTCAATTTATGTAGGACTTACTGGTTTTTAGGGTTTGTGAAGGAAAACAATGCTTTGATTTCGTTGTTTCAGTTGAGCAAAGAGGTGGCTAAGTTACATAATTTGAATTTTCAGTACAAAAGTATATGCATTTAATTTGTCAATATTTGGCTTATGCAGTCTTCAATCTCAACTTAATAATAACAATATCCAAATTTACCTTGATTCTTATGCCACATTAATTAATTGTTATCAAGTGTCAAGTTTTGTGCAAGACCTTGAATTTTGTTGTTGAAACTCACACTAGAAGCCTGGATCTTTAAATTGCCAATTTTTTTTAAAGGACCTTTGGAGAAGTGCAATTTCAAACTCTTTTCAAACTTCTACCTACGAAACTGAAAAAGCTCTTGCAAACGAGAAGCTTGCAAGGAGAAGACAAGTATATGACTTACAATAACAACTTAGGACTCGAAGACATCCCACATGGACATAACCACATGAAATGGGGGTTTCCATTAATAGCTATTTTAATATAATTGTGACTTTGGACTTGTGGCTTATGGAGAAGGCTAGTGTGTATGTATTGTACTAGATATTGAGTACTTTCATGTATTTGAGTGGTTGTTTACCTCTTAAGTGGCTACTTATGCAGTTATAGCTCGTTAATTTCAATATTTATGACCTTAGTTAAACTTCATTGTTTGTTTTGTTGTCATAGCCACAACATGTTGCTAAGCCTCCCTAACTTCATAAGTCTGTTAGGAGACCTAGAAAGAAAAGAACAAGAGTTTAAGATGAGGGGCCCAAGGGACCAAGGAAGAACTCAAAGAGATGCACTAAATGCAAATAATATGGGCACAACAAGACTACTTGCAAATACGTAGTTGCTACTATTTCTGAGAGGAGGCCAAGTGTTGTAGGCCTGGGCAATAGACTTGGTGGTGATGATGGTCCAGAACAAAGGATGAGGATGAAAGAAGATGCAATGCCATGTACCCCAGCAGCTAGTGGAGAATGTATGTTTATGATGAGTCAAAATTTGCCATGTATATGTTAGATAGAATGGTTACAAACAATGCTTTTGGATATAGGTATAAGTTTTTATATATAGATGGTACATACAATGGCAAGTCAATTTTTTTGTAGATGCCATGTATGTGCAAGACAAATGGTTCAGTTTTTGGGTTACAAGTTGTGTAAGAAAACAATGGTTCAGTATGTAAGACTAACTGGATATGCAAGACAAATGTAAAGGTAAACAATGCATTGATTCAATGTTTTAATATCTGATGTAATACAAATTGGTGAATGGTTCAATGTTATGTAATATTAGAGAATGTCAAACTCACTGACAGGTTGTTCATTGCACATACATATACAAAAAATGCATTGGTTTAATGGCAGGTTGTTAATTGCATTGCATTCAAGTTGGTTCAATGGCATGTTTTTAATTGTGTGCATTGTGTTCAGATTGGTTCAATGGCAGATTGTTAATTGTATTGCATTGTGTTCAGGTTGGTTCAATGCAGGTTGTTAATTGCATTGTATTGTGTTGATCAGACTATGGATCTTATGTTCGTTGCAAGTTGTTAATTGCATTGTGTGTTCTTGCATTGCATTGCATCAAAAAATCAGGTTGTTAATTGCATTTGTTCAATGGTTCATTGCAGGTTGCATATGCAAAACTCATTGACAGGGACATGTTGAATTTCAAAACATGTCACTGACATTGCATTGTATATGAGGTTGTTCATTGAATTTCCTGTTTGTAACAATTGTATTTGCATTGCCATCCATTTCAGGGATGTTAGTGTCTTTGCATTGTGTTTGCGTTTGATGATATTATAGGGTATTGAGGGTTGTTGATCAGTGTCAGGGTATGTTAATCATTGTCATTGCATTGCCATCCATGTCATTGTCAGTGTGTATGTTGATCACTATCATTGCATTGCATTGCAAGTTGCATTACATTTATGAAAGTTTATAGACCTGACAACTCAAACAAAAAACATTTGTAGGGTAAACTTCATTACATTCATGTTTTACTATTACATAGAAATCAAACTTCATTACATAGATAAACTCATAAACTCCAATCCTTACTATTATATTATTGGCTAATAAACTCCAATCCACACTACCCAAGCTTACTGTTGAACTCATTACAAAAGTCTTTCAATTTCATTTCCATTTCAATTTTGACCTTTACACGTGTAGCTGCATTTCATGTCGGGATTGCCTTCCTTGCTTTCAAATAGTCTTGTAACCACTGGAAGCTACCACAATTATTGCACACCAAGACCTTTTACCTAGGCTCCATGGTTTCTGAGATTTCAATAGTTTCCTTGGTATTGCATCATATTGGGCACGATGTATTTTTCCAAGGACATTTCCTTATACCCTTGACCATCTAAATCACAGAGAAAACATACTTTCAAGCTGCCATTCAAAGAAGACTCTCCTCTAACTTTGACAGACTTTCCTTTAAGATCATTGTTATCTTCTACAATGATTCCCTCAACCTCTTTTGTAGCATCTTTCAACCACTTAAATTTGCCACAAGTTGGAAATTGACATTGAAGGTATTTCTTACCTAATGTTAGTCGTTCGTCCGAAGTCGTCAGCATCATCAATCCAAGGTATCGAGTTGCCTCACACACATTGTAAATCCAAGGGCAAGTAAAAAAAGTGTGACCTTCTAGGTAACACATCTGACAAATATCCTTGCGATTCACAAACAATGCAAGTCAATTAAATAATAATTTACACACAAAAAAAATGTACATAATTCTTTTTTTACCCCACATAATTCCTAAATTTACCATTTAGTACCCATCTTCCCCAAACTGATTTTCGTACCAGTTCAACCAACAGCAAAGTGAATACACAAAATACAAATTTTACTTACCTCTCCACCAACACCGATGTGTTCACCAACCATACTTTGACGTTCCTCAGTTATGATCGCAGTCTCCCTCTTTAGATTGTGGTTATCTCTCCCTCTTCAACGGAATGTTAAGTTGGGATAAATCTAGAGTTTTGTTGGGATAAATAGGGAAGAGGGAATAAAGGGAAAGAAGCACGTAATGGTGAGGGGTAAATGAGAAATTTAAAAAAAAAAAAAGACTAATGTTTTTTGCTAGTCAACCGATATGACTTAACAGTCAAGGGCTAAAATGGGGGTAGACGAAATTTAGATAATTAGTGGCACCTAACTAGGATTACACCTGAAATAATTGCGGCTAAATGGTAAATAACCCGAAATAATTTCATAGGATTTTTTCAATCCAAACATACAATATACATTTTTGTAAAGTAAGATTTGGATTAATTAGTGTAATCATATTTGCATTTAAAGACAATGAGGGCTTTGTCTTAAGGCCCCGATTATTTGACAACACCAACCTTTTTTGGCACCACCAATAAAAGCGGTTTTTCAACATGTTTCTTAAAAAAAAAAATTTGCCAAAATTTTGAGTCGATTAGGGCAAGAATGAACCCTTTCCTTGCAACGTCTCTATCCTTCCCAATCTCGCCGAAAACACCCCATTGCCTGTGTGTCTCTCTCTTAGTTCCCCAAATTTGTTTGAAATGAGTTTGGTTGACTTTTTACGTAGAAATGGATGGGTTTAGTGAAGTCAATGACAGTAGACTTGAGGATGATAGTGGCGGACATGAGGGCGAGCATTACTGAGGTGAGGACGTACATTATGCTCCATTCATAGGAGGAAACAACGAAGATAAAATATTTCGAGATGAAGAATAACTCACTCCACTTGAGATAACACCCTCTACTTGAGATGAACTTGCGTGAGTTTATTTTTAATGTTGCAATTATTGTAATATCATGTTTAATTTCTTCTTTCATTTATATTTGAAGCCACATTGTTATTGTTAGGGTTATTTGTCAAGTGGATGTGTGATTCGAATCACTCATGGTTGTTATGCTCATGAAATGGCGGAGTATCAAACTCTTCAATGGACAATTTCCATTGGCTACCTTAGGCAAACATTAGATGCAACTTGTCAAAATACTTATTCCTAAAGGAGTAGATGTGATTATGGAGCCAGTGGTCAACACTATTAAGCAAAGGTTAAGGTAATCCACTCCTAATCAACAATTGGTGTTGAAGAGGAAGCTTATAGAGTTGAGTTGCACGTGTTCAACTCTAACGATGGAATAATCTAAACTTGTTGTGGGTAAGGGAAAAACCTAAAAATAAGAAGTTGTCCAAGCATGAGAAGTCGACCAAAAGAGATCCATCAGGTCATGAGTACGCCAAGTCCCAAGAGGAGCTTAAAAAGTCCACAAAGTGCTTCTAAGCCAAACCTGAAGTCAGAGAAGTGGAAAAATACTTTCATGAAAAAAATTCCGTTATGGATTCGGGGTCACATTGATGGCATTGAGAATGCACTCGCCAATAAGAATTGTGGAAACTATGCATAGCCAATTTCCAAGATTACGACAAGAAAAATGGTTGAAAACGGGTAAAAAATGAGCTACTAATGGATCTAGAAACAAACTAAGAGTTGTGAGTTGTAATGTGGCATGTGTGTGGGGTGAAGGTGGTCAAGGATGCTTTAATATTTCCAAAAGCAAGGCATGCATTAACAAACGAAATTGGATGCTTGAACCAGATATGTTAGAGCTCGTGGTGAATCGTTAAAGATGTGTGTTTGCTTATTATGGGAACCAAAACAATACATGTTTTCCTTATATAGAGTTGTCATCACAGTTAAACAACATACGAGTATGTTATATTGCACACCTTAGGAGAGTGCTCACTTTGTATTGCTCCATATGGCATCCAAACCACCATTGCCTTGAAAGCCACCTACTTGCCATGTCGCCTACTTCTAGAAGCAATCTCATGTAAGCGTTCATTTGATGATCAAATCGACATTGGTGATTTGATGGTGAGGAAGTTCATTGCCAAGAATGCTAAGAAGATCAAGAATTCAGAGGAGGTCATTGACATCTTTGATTGATGCACGCATGCACGTTTTTTGTACATTTTGTGACTGACATGTATACGTATATCTTAGAGTTGATACGAATAAACACTCTTTATTTTGGTAACATAGGATGATCCAGTTGTTAGAAAAGTCACCGTTTTTTTATTTATGATGACTTGTATGCTTCTTATAGTTAAATGTCATTACTATATAATTACATTTCATTTATTGAAATTTCATTTTATTTATGATGCATTAACATTACAATTGCTTTTATGGTTATAAACACGTAATTTGGAGAATTTAACAAGTTCAAAAATATTTGGTTACACATGGCCACAAAACATTAATGAATTTATAAATTTAGTCATGACTAAAATTTATTAGTATTAAACATGTGAGCATGTAAGAAGTTCAAAAAACCTTTTAAAAAAAACTCAACCTCAACTTCTGAAACATAACCATAACCAGATTCTAACCAGCTTCATAGGAAGCAAGTGAGAGGAAGACTCAGACTCACACAACTATCTGCGAAAGGTAACAAAATGGTGAGAAATAGCCAAACACAGAGACCAATGCAAGAACCTCCGTGATCGGGCAAAAACTAGACTCTATTAGAAATTGATTTATTTTTGTGAACTTTTTTTTTGCATTTTTAATAATTTATGATTGTGCTATACTTATAAGAAAGATAATCCACCATCAAACACCTTTTTGACATTCCCTTCAAAAATTCATATTTTTTGGCGTCCGATGTCGACATTTTCAAGTTTTTTTTCAATAAAAACTTCTTATTGAAAAAAAAAATCACCATGACCAAATTGATCATGGGGAAGCCATAGAAGTAGAAACAATTACAATTTTTTTTAACTAAACTACAAAAAATACTAATTTTTGTTGCGTACGCATTGACCTATGCAAGTGGTGGACTACTATTCAAGAAGTCTGCGAAAAGGTTTGACATCCACTCACAGTGAACTTTGCGGACATACTTTTTTTCCCCTTTGCATGCATCTCCGCCATAGGGTTCCAGCAGCAGTCTAGACCTGTTTTCCCAACGTTTCTATGAATTGTAGTCTATTACTCGCATAAGTCGTTACGTATGCAATAGAAATCAATATTTTTTTGCCCATTTGCTTTTCGACAATCCCTAAAAATAAATTTTTTAAGTCAACTTCACTGACCCAAAAATATGAATTTTTTAAGGGAATGTCAAAATGTGTTTTTTTTTTTTTGGAAGAGAGGGGTATGCGTTTGATTGTTTCTCACAATTTTGGTCCCTTGCGCAGAATCATTTGTGAGCCTGAGTCTTACTTCACTTTGTATTACTCTATATGACATCAAACAAACTTCATGATTGCTTTCTTTGTTCATATTTTGTTTGTTTTAGCCTCACTTCCTCACCTCTTTTTTCACCACCGACAACACTTCCTCCACCATCATCACCCTTCCACCATCACTACCCTTTCCCCAGCACCACCCTTTCCTCCAACACCACCCCTTCATCTACTACTACCATCACCACATGGAACACCATCTTGTTTTTCCTCTTCGTTTCCAATGATCACAAGATCGTACATTCATTGTAGCAAGTCACATACTTTCTTTTGCCTCCAAAGCAAGGTTACCTTATCAACATTTTTGCCTTCATCAGTAGAGGCCTTGAGCAACTTAAAATTGTCATCCATCCACTGCATTATTCAGCAAGGCAACATCCGAACTTAGTTAAAACAAAATTTTCGTTTGATATGTATGAATATTTTCTTTTCAAATATAGTTTAATTATTGTATTGTTCGATAGAAACAATTGCTTTCTTAGGAGATGAGTTATCTTATTCTTCGGTGGTTGAACGAAAATATCAGTAATGTCATGAAACCACTTCAAATAGTCCTTACTCCACTATCATGGATGCTTCACCAGTGTACCTTGGTTGTCACTTGACACAAGATGATTCTTCAAAGTTTCAACGTACGATGACAGTATCTCATGCTTCACCGAGTAGTTATTGTCGGATCGACCTCTATTCTTCATTTTGGCTTGAATGGGGGGCCTTGGAATCATTTGTACTCTTCCCATCTATCTCATCGCTCTATCTTGGTAATAGGGTTCTTCGACGTCGAGCATAATAATCAACCTTGGAACCACGTGATGCTATGCAGTGGAATTATTCTCTTCGATTTCACATAAGGGCCCCAAATGACTGATGATACAAAAATGAAAGTTATTAAATCAGGAAAGGAAAAACAAAACAAATACTGAGAAAGACAAAATGAGATGAAACTTTTACTTAATTACTAAATTTTACCTTTTAAAGAGATATGACGTCAAAATGAGATAAAAATTAGGTGAAACTTGTCTTAATGAGTTTGCTTAAACAGTAGACCCTACACTTTTTAGATACTCTTTGTTATTTTTTAATAACTCTTTAATTAAAAGATATTAAATAAAAAGTCACTTTCACTTAAAAGTGACGCCATGTTTATTTCTTTTCAATTGTAGTTAATTTGCATAACACTGGCATCCAAACATAATTTGATAATTTATACTTTTTTGGATAAATAATTTTGTTTACTCTCCATATGATCTTTGTTGTGGCATCTGGTCTTTCACTATTGGCTCCTTTACTTGTTTGAACCGAGGTCTCTCAAAAGGCATTTCTTCCTTCTTTTTTTTTAGTCTTATTGATTATTTGATAAATCACACTTGTATACTATAATCTCAAACTCATATCGAGTTTTCCAAAATATCAAGCTCAAACTTCATCGAAGAGGAAGATACTATGCATGGGTACTATGGTACTGTAAAATCACATGAAATTACTGTGAACATATATGCTATGGGGGAAATTGATAACTCTAGTCAGTCCCATGAACACACGAGTTTATATTTGATTTCATTACTAATCCTTTTCTTAACTTTTCGAGGAATCATTCAAGAGTAGTGAATGGCTGGTAAAATAGTCAGGCAGCATGAAATATCTTAATAGGGCTTACCTGTTTGATGAAATATTAGCAGAGGAGTTTCAAACCCAGGTCTTCAAATGAGATCCACGAGATCATCTTAACGGATAAGTGGTTCTTAAAAAATAATACTGTTTGGTTTGTGCCTTTAGTGTAGCTCAACTGCTACTTAACTTTAAACCAGCAGTAATGTTAAGTTTGAAATTTACCAAAATGCTTAATCAATATCAACCAATGTCAATCATGCTAAAAAAAAGCAGTTAAATTGCCTTGTGTAATAAAAATTTAGAACATAAAGGTCATTGGAGAATTTTAGATGATAAATGATAATAGGTTTGAAAGTACGAGCCAGTGTTTATTTGTCTACTAATAATTTGCTATGCAGTTTTACACATAATTTTAAACATAAACACATAATATAATAATGTCTTAACTTTTAGTTTTACCACTATTTAAAGGCTAATATAAGTATCTCAATTAGAGAGTTCGATAAGGACGAATCAAACAAGCCTATTTAGACTTAACTTCTAGTTGGGGTATCTCTAATTGTGAAGTCTTACTAAAAACAAAGCACCCTATATGAAATTTTTTAAGCAAAACTCATGGAACATCCACTTACATGTAGTTAGACATGCTTGTCAAACATATTGTTTTCAAGGTTAAGTATCTAATTTAGGCACAAACTCTAATTTCAAGGCTCAATGGTGAAATTTTTATTCACCATTTTGTAAATTGATAAATACATGAAAAAAAAATTGATGGACTATGGAGAGTGAGTGAGTATTGTTCACCCAATTTCAAAGGGTAGGCATACACACCTCTTAAAATGCACCCACAAATTAGCTCCCCACCCTAACTTACTACAAAAATCAATGCTCCTCCTTTGCTTTAGCATCACGTGCACTCTCTCATGAAGATTTACTCGAACATAGTTTTACTTGTTCAATGCATTGCATTTCATTAATATAATCCAAACCAATCCAATCCATCCCCACAGACAACCTGCAAATGTACTCAACCAAAGAAGGGGAACACAACCAACCCTACACATACCCTTGGGGTCCTCTGTCTCTCTTGGGCTTGTAATAGTAAGTACTAAGTAGTAGTAAGCTTTTGGGATCCCCTCTCACAGCCACTTATCAACCTTGCAAGCCAAGCATCATCCCCTCATCTCTCTCGTCCCACTTACCTTTAACTTTGAATCTCGAGATAAGTTGAAAAAATTAATAAAATTTTGAAAACAACTTTTGCTTAATACCAAAAAGGATTTAAAAAAAAAACACACACACACACACAAAAAAAATTGGTTT